>CM070839.1:29272063-29367063 GCA_036326025.1 Chrosomus eos
ACACAGAATCGTCACTACCAGCGTCATTGGATTTGCGACAGGATACACTAAACCCGCTAGATTTAAATAACCAGTAGACTACAGCCAACGCGGTAGCACCTGTTTTTTTTTACTTTCTTAAGAAAAAAGAAATCAAAACTTTACATAAGAAATGGCTGAATCGTGGTCAGTGGACGAGATGCAGACGTTCCTCTCGTTGGTTGCCGAGGAGCGGATCCAGCGAGAGCTGGATGGGGCAAAACGGAATGATAAAGTGTTCCAAGAAATAGCTCAGCTCTTAGCCGCACACGGCTATCACCAGACCTACAAACAGTGTAGGGACAAATTAAAAAAACTTAAGAGTGACTATAGAACCATAAAGGATCACAACGGTCGAAGTGGTGCGAACAGGAAAACGTGGAAGTGGTTCGACCAAATGGACGCTATCTACGGAAGTCGACCTGCGAGCAATGGGAGAGAGGGTGCCCTGGACTCGGCCACCTCGTTGTTGGACAACACAATCGAGGATGGTACGTTGTTTTATGTTAACAATAAGTTTGAAAGCTTCACTTTATTGACCCTCTACTGTAAAGCTTTATTTTGATTTTTCTTATACATCTGACTAATTAATTATTTAAATGTTCTGGATTTGTTATTGTTGCTAGTTTGATTGTGTAACTTTTTGTTTCAGATGCATTGTCTACGATTGACTCGTTAGCACTTTCTCCGTGCAGTGATGCCTCACCGTCCCAAATGGTGATAGCAGCGTCGCCACCAGCACGACCGCCTACACCAGCAACCTCCAGCACCAGCAGGACACCAGAGCGTGTGGTATCAGGTATGAAATATGACTAAAACACTTTCTGTTACGAATCATATATCTAGACTAAGCTTACCTAATCCTTTTCTTATGTCGATTTGAATGCCTGCAATAAAATTGGAAATATCATGAAATCCTGTTGCTCACCATAAATACATTATTGCTAGCTACTGTAACTTTGTGATTAGTTCACACTGTAGATCATGTAAGGGTTGTTAATGAACAGTTCTTTCATAATTGATATGTGATTCTGTTAGGTTTATTTTTACTTTTTTTAAACCTTTAGAAAAAATTATATAATCACATATATAAATTATACATATATACACATATATAAAAATTATATAATCACAATTATAACTTTTCTTCCTTTGTATCTAGGCAAGAGGAAAAGGAGCATGCACCATCAGGAGCATCTAGCTGTTTTAAGAGAGATGCTGGCTGCTGATATTCAACAGCAGGAACTGAACCGGGCACAGAGAGAGCTCCATTTGCAGATGGCAATCCATGAGGCCCGGCAAGCGAGGGAGCAGGAAGCGGCCTTAAGGACGGAGGAAAATGCACAAACGGCTGCATTCAATCAAGCCTTCCTCAACGTCATGGGGATGCTTGTACAGGCGATGAGTGGCCGGCAACAACAGAACTCTCTTCCCGACTAAAACCTCTCTAGTCCTTTCTTCGTGGAAATAGTTATTTTATAAAAAAAAATTCTGAGAATTTTTGTATAATACGTTCGTGCACGACGTTTAAAGTTTGCTTAGTGTACATTTTTTACTTTTAAATTTATGTATATATATATGTCGTCTTTATATTTTTTTTATATATTTCTTTTTTTGCACTACATACATTTGCACAAAATGTGTAGTTCGCTTGGTGTACATTTTTTACTTTTTAAATTTTTACTTTTAAATTACTTTTAAAAATATTTATATATGTCTTTTTATAATTTATTTTTGCAGTACATACATTTGCACTTTGTTTGAAGTTTGATCTGTTTACATTTTTTTTCAATAAAATTTACTTGTTAAACGTGTACTTTCCTTTTTAATGCTTTAATATTTCATGAGCATGTATTATAGCTAATTATACCTTTGAATGATAAATACTAATAAAAACCTGTTGTAAAACTCCTTACCAGACAGCTCTTAATAAGGCTTTCTTTTAATATATATGTTGGTTATGTCTCCATTCAGAATAGACTATATTCAAGTGACTTATGAGCAGCAACCATTTTATTTTGGGTGTCATGTATGCCCCACTTGAATATAGTCTATTCTGAATGGAGACATAACCAACATATATTAAGAAAGCCAAGTCTAGAAGTAAGAGTTTACAGTTCAAGACTGTTATTAATATTGAGATATATAAGCTCAAACATTATATATATATATATATATATATATATATATATATATATATATATATATATATATATATTAAATGTATACAAATATTATGTGAATGTAGGATAACACCTTACAACCACAACTAGCCTAGCCACAAGTGGGTTCATGCTCCATTTTAAATCTGAAGATATCTTTAAAATTATCCATGCTGTGGAGTATAAATGAGGAGTTTTTTTAAGAGAAGGCTGATTAGATTCTTATCAAAAATCTTATTGCCATGTAGACACCCATTTACAGTCTATTGACTAATGTCGGGTGAGGAGAACTGTCCCATTCATGCTTTATTGTAGTCAATTGACATACCTTTCACACCTCTGCTGGTATGAGACTTAATCTTCATTATTCTTTTATCGTTATTCTTTTGTTTGAATTCAGCCATTATAGCATTTATTCTGGCATTATGCTTAGCCATCGACACCCATGTCATCCTACTATACATGCAAAATCCACCTATTATTTTAAGTCTTGTTAAAAAACAAAAAACATATTTTTGGGACCTTATGTGAATTCTTTTAACAAATTAAATTATTTAATAGAATAGCTTTTGCAGCAGGTGGATTAAAGCAACAGGTAGGCCTATTATCAAGCTACATTTACACAATATAAAATATTAATACACTTTTACTTAAAACTCACTTTAAACCACCATTGAGTATTTGTATCATATTCCGGTCACGGTTTAAAATAGTGTTATGACAAAATGAATAGAAATATTATTCTGTATGACAAAATATTTAAAAAACATGTGATATTTTTTTTCTCCAGATGCTGTATATTGCATGTAAGCATGTAAGTGAACACAAATAAACCTGAGAAAACATGATTGACTGCATTATGAGTGATGATTCCTATTCAAAATATCAAATTTTACAAATGAATAATTGTGCACTCCTGGAATAAATTAAGAATTGAATGTCACTGCAAAGCAGATTTACCATAACAGTGGTCAAATATCAAAGCTGGAGTCTTAAATCTTTATAATAATAATAATAATAATAATAATAATAAATTTTATTTATATTGCGCTTTTCTTGTACCCAAAGCGCTACAAGCACAGTACAAAAGTAAATACATTTATAATTAAAATACATTAACATACACCAATTAAGACACAAACACCTTAAAAAAGATGAGTTTTTAACAATTTCTTAAAACTTGTTAATGTTGGAGCATTCCTAACAGTTAAAGGAAGTGCATTCCACAACCTGGGGGCTGCCACAGAGAAAGCTCTTTCACCCATCGTTTTCAGTCTGCAAGAAGGCTGTTTAAGTAAAAAAGAACGGGCGGAGCGGAGAGATCGAGAGGGCATATATGGCGTAATTAAATCACATATATATGATGGTGCAGTTCCATGTACAGCTTTATATGTTAAAATAAGAGTTTTAAAATCAATACGGGCATGTACCGGAAGCCAATGCAGGTTCCAAAGCACACCAGAGATGTGCTGACGAAAAGGAGTATGTGTTAGAACACGTGCAGCTGAGTTCTGTATATGTTGCAGTCGCTTAATAGACTTTGCAGGAAGGCCAAGATAAAGGGCATTACAATAATCAAGCCTCGAGCTCACAAGTGCATGGACAAGCCTCTCAGCATCAGGTAATGTAAGAAAAGGCCTGATCCTGGCAATATTCCTTAAATGGAAGAATGCAGATTTTGAAATGCTCTTGATATGTGCTTCAAGTGTTAAGTGAGAATCAAAAATTACACCAAGGTTGCGAACTTGAGGTGATGCAGATAGTACATTATTTTCAATGTCCAAATTAAAATTTTTACCATTACAGGCAGCAGGTGTACCAACTAAAAGAACCTCTGACTTTGTACCATTTAATTTAAGAAAATTGTGGTACATCCATAATTTAATTTCCTGCAGACAGTCAGAAAGGGGTGCTGATATACCTGTGATATTAGTTTTTGTGCTAATATAAATCTGAGTATCATCAGCATAGAAGTGGAACCCCAAACCATGCTTTCTAATAATCTGCCCTAAAGGAAGCATGTAAATATTAAAAAGTATTGGGCCAAGGACAGACCCCTGAGGAACACCATGACATACCTGTCCGACGTTAGATTTATTATTTCCTAAAGTGACAAACTGAGTACGATCAGTGAGGTAAGATTTAAACCACTCCAACACTGTACCGGAAATACCAAGCCAAGTCTCGAGTCTCTCAATCAGTATAGAGTGACACACCGTGTCGAAAGCTGCATTCAAATCTAACAGCACCAAGATAGTAAGGGCACCAGAGTCAGCAGAGACGAGGAGATCATTCATAACTCGAACCAAGGCAGTCTCAGTACTATGTCCTGATCGAAAACCAGATTGAAATGGTTCTAAAAGCTCATTCATGGTCAGGTGAGAATGTAGTTGTGACATAACAACACGTTCCAAAACCTTCGCCAAAAAAGGAAGATTAGATATTGGCCTGTAATTAGACAGATCAGACACATCACATCCAGGCTTTTTAAGAACAGGTGTGATGGAAGCAACCTTAAGGGCTTGGGGAACAAGTCCAGTAGTAAGAGAAGCATTAACAATGTTCAAAATGAGAGGACTGATAGATGACAGACACTCCTTGAGAACATGAGTTGGAATAGGATCCAGAGTACAGGTAGTGGAACTCATCGTCATAATTAATTTGGAAATGTAATCAATGGTGACCGTTTGAAAACTAAAAAACCGGGTAAGCGGACAATTTAAAGGCTGAATCTCAGGAGGTGCACACAAAGAGACAGAAGTGATAGACTGATAAATATTCTCAATTTTATCAGCAAAGAATATCAGAAACTTATTGCACTGCTGCACGGTGGAACAAATGAGTGAATTGTTAGGTTTAAGGAGTTTGTTGATTACTTTAAACATTTTGTTTGGTTTTGCAGCACCATCATTAATGATTTGAGAGTAATATTCAGTTCTTGCTATTTTGAGGGCATCAGTGTACTGAACCAAATGCTCATCATACATAAGTTTATGTACAGTGAGCCCTGATTTTTTATATTGTCGTTCCAACTGCCTGTTCTTTGCTTTTAGAGCCCTGAGCTCAATAGTAAACCAGGGTGATGATTTCGAAAATGAAACAACACGTTCCTTCCTGGGGGCCAGCACATCCAGAGTTGATGATAAAATTAAATTATAGTGATCAACAGTATTACCTGCAGGACTCTCATTGATCATACATGAAAACTGATTAAGATCAATATTTTTAAGATTTCTAAAACTTATAACCCTCTTTTGTAGTTTTTGAAGAGGAACAGATAAGTTAAAGCTCAAGAGCTTATGGTCACTGATACACAAATCTTTGCCTTCAAGCCGATTAATATCAGCACCAGCTGTACACACTAAGTCAAGTGTATGACCTTTTCTATGAGTAGGAAAGTTTACATGTTGAATCAAGTTAAAACAATCCAGAATCTCCATCAAGTTAGTAGTATGATTACAACTAGGATTATCAACATGAATGTTAATATCTCCAATAAGAATCATGGATGCACAGAGGGGATTTACAAATGCAAGCAGCTCAGTGAGTTCTTCAAAGAACAGAGGGTTAGATTTAGGAGGCCGATAGATAAACAAGATCAAAACAGGAGAAACACCACTAACTTTAAAAACAATACTCTCAAATGACAAGACAGGAGGAACAGTAATTTCAGTAACAGAGACCTCGGTACTGTACACAACAGCGAGGCCACCCCCTTTACCAGTTGCTCTGGGTTTGTCAAGATATCTAAATCCCGGTGGAGTACACAGATTGAGATTTAAAAAGTCATTCTGTTGGTGCCAAGTTTCTGAAATACAGAAGACATCGAGTTTTTTGTCAAGGATGATGTCATAAAGTGAATCAGTCTTTTTGTTTAATGAACGTGTATTAAGGTGCGCAAACCTGATGAAATCAGGGCGGACTTTGTCAGAGTATATTGTAGACACTTGTGGATAACATAAATTCGCATGGCAAACACCACGAGAGATGTTTTGATTGTCAATACATGTGGGACGGGAACATAAGACCTTAATATCAGTCCCTGTGATGTTAAAATTCCGCTGTGATCCCCTATGGACATATTTAGGCCTACGTAGAAGGTGAAGTGATCGTAAAGTTTCACGGACACGTATGTTGAGCAACAACTGGTGTTTCTGTGAAAGCAGTTCAGGCAGAGAGTACCTTATCATGACGTGGTCCAGGTGTTCGAGGATCCGCACTCCACAGAGCCCAGTCAATGCCAAAATACAAATGACAGCGAATAGTAAACGAATCCACATAGTAATGTCCAACTTAAGTCAACAAGTTGTGATGAACCGGAGATCAGACACTGCTACACAGGACACAGTTTGATCCAATTCAAGATGTCCAGGGTGGAATCCAAAGTGTTGTAATACAACAGAACTTCTGACGCACTGTTATACAGGAAAACGGAGAGCACAAAGGAGTGAAAAATCCAGGCACACCGATAGGTTACACACACGTAGGTTTCACAGGGATAGCAAAGAGTGTTTGTCCGATCCCAGTCAGGAATGTAGAAGCACGACCAAGTAATAAGAGATCCAACAATAACATATAATGATGAATAATAAAATAAAAACAAATAAAACAATTTAAAAGTACCAAGTGTAGAAGCGGCAAACAAACATGCCAGCGTTCTCTCCACCGGAAGTGGATAATGAGGGAAAGTTTTTCCAGATCAAGTAAGAGTGTGATGTTTTAACAAGTGGTGAAATGTTTTACAAAAATAATCTGTGATCTTTTCCGTGAAAGGGGTTAAAGGGATACTCCACCGGTTTTTCATATTAAACTATGTTATTCCCTTAACTAAGACGAGTTCATACATACCTCTCTCGTCTCAGTGCGTGCACTATATCTCTCTGTATTGCCGCAAAACTATGTTAGCACTTAGCTAGCACAGTGCATTAAATATGGGCCAAAAAGAGAAGCGACCAAACACTTTCTCGTTTTCCCTATTTAAACACAGTTACTTGAGTAGTGTAACTCGACCTAGGCTGGTGACACAAAATAAAACGTTGCGCTTTTCTAAGCGTTTAAAATAGATGTAAATAACAGGGGGCAATTATTTACATCAATTTTAACTACACATGCTCTGGATATTTTCGTGTTGTAGACCCGCTGTTCCGCTGTCAGCCGTCCAGTGTCAATGAATGGTTTTAAGAGCCAGTTCTGCAAGGGATAGGCAGAGTCTCCAAGGATGTAGCCAACATTCACCCCATCAATGTTTTTGGTGCTAGCTGGTATGTGGTTTCCACGGCTTGCCACCTCCCACAGCGTGGACAGTCTCAAAACCCGAGCATCATGCAGGCTTCCAGGCAGTCCTGTGAAAACATTCCAGAAAAGTCCCTTCCCATCCACAACACCTTGAAGGATGATGAAGCCAGCCACCTTGAAGCCAGCCTTTACGGTTGAAATAGTCACAGTGATAGTCTTGTGGTGCTATAATGGGTATGTGTGATCCAATAGCACCAATACACTGTGGGAGTCCCCATCTGTTCTCAACGTAGGCAACCATGTCTTTAAAGCTCTCCTGATCTGGAAAACGAATTTGTTCTGGTACCAACAACGTCTCTGCTGCAGCACAGAACTCCTAACACACCGACACGCAGTTGAAATGCTTGCTCCAAAAAGATGTCCAACACTTCTGTACTCAGAGCCGGTTGCAAGCTTCCACAGTGCAATGGCTACTCTCTTCTTTAGAGGTACACACACGCGGAAGTATGTGTCCCGTCATGGTACGTTTGTGTCCCGTCATGGTACGGCTCGGCTCGGTTCGATCGGCGCGGAACGGTTCGGCTCATTCTCTTCAGATGCTATCGAACTTGGAAATGTGAATACCAATGTCATATAATTTCAGAGACTGTCCCTAAATTAGCGTGGAGACAATTTAATCGTTCACGATAATCATGATATCACACACCCTTACTTTAAATTAAATCTACATCTAACATTTAGTTCTGGAGGCTTTCGATTGATTAGGAGCATTTTCATTGTACACTATACTTTGTCCCTTTTTTTTGTATTGCAGTCATAATCTTCATAGCTGATGATAAACATTCAAGCTTAAACCAGGCATTTGAACTGGCCACTGTGCCGCTTCAGCCACCTTGATGTCAAAATGCTCTTTATCACTCATCAGGATGTTTTCCTCTAGCAACACGTGTAAATTATTTCATTATAAATTACGGTGAACTATTTAATTTTATGAGGTGATCCTGCTTTTGTAAACTTGTGTCCTATATGCTTGCATTTGAACACTCATTCTCCCAACCCTTTTCCTGGAGGCACTTTTAGAACCCTGTTCCTTATATGACCCATCCATTCAGGCATTGGAGCAGGGGTGTGCAGCATTGGTCATTGAGTCCTCCTATCCTCCAGAGTTCAGCTCCAACGCTAAACAAACACACCTAAACCATCTAATCAATGTCTTCAGGATTACTAAGGCTACAGACAGGTGAGTTTTTACCAGGAGTTGCGTCTCATTTCAGAGGCTGTGTCCTCCGGAGGTCACATTTGTCAGCCGCATACGTCATTGAGACTGCCTCATTTAATTTAAATTAACCATTACATTTCAAAATCATAAAAAATAAAAACTACAACAATTTACGCTTCACAAGGATAACGGTCAATTTCAGAATTCCTCCTAAATGAGACAGTAGTGACTACCAGTAATGCCCTTAGTGACGTCGCCATGTCAGCAGAAATAAAGTTGTCAGTGACCCAGTGTGTAGAGTCAGGGTCCAGTGCCGAATTCTTGTACATGATATACTGATTCATGAGCAGTGAGCCGATTGAGACGCACCTTTGGTGTGCCTCCAGGAACAGGGTTGACACTGGGCTAGACAGTGTATTTATTTTCTTTTGCTTATTTGATTAAAGTAGTTAAATGGCAAATGGGGAATTGATGGGCATGGAATATATCTGAATAATTTTTTTCTGTTCCAATTATTTGGTTCTCAAATTTCATTACAGGTGTTACAAAATGTAGAGTGTAAAGTCTGTATTGAGTCAAAAATAGTTCTACAAACCAGACACAGTGGTGACCTATAGACGGAGGTCACATTTGTCAGCCGCATACGTCATTGAGACTGCCTCATTTAATTTAAATTAACCATTACATTTCAAAATCATAAAAAATAAAAACTACAACAATTTACGCTTCACAAGGATAACGGTCAATTTCAGAATTCCTCCTAAATGAGACAGTAGTGACTACCAGTAATGCCCTTAGTGACGTCGCCATGTCAGCAGAAATAAAGTTGTCAGTGACCCAGTGTGTAGAGTCAGGGTCCAGTGCCGAATTCTTGTACATGATATACTGATTCATGAGCAGTGAGCCGATTGAGACGCACCTTTGGTGTGCCTCCAGGAACAGGGTTGACACTGGGCTAGACAGTGTATTTATTTTCTTTTGCTTATTTGATTAAAGTAGTTAAATGGCAAATGGGGAATTGATGGGCATGGAATATATCTGAATAATTTTTTTCTGTTCCAATTATTTGGTTCTCAAATTTCATTACAGGTGTTACAAAATGTAGAGTGTAAAGTCTGTATTGAGTCAAAAATAATTCTACAAACCAGACACAGTGGAGACCTATAGACACTGCTATGAAACTTTCAAGAACTGCTTACCGGGTGATCACTGTTTAATAGGTATTTGATGGCAAAATGCCACAATAGTAGTATTCACATGGCTCTGCATGTATACTGCTATGAGATAACTGATACACAACATATACATTTTCTTATGAATCCTCTAGGCTACACTGAAAGAGGAAAATGGAAAGAGATGCTTCAACTCAGCATGGTGCCAAGAGAACCACCTCTCACTCAACATTAACAAAACCAAGAGCTGGTAGTGGATTTCAGGAGAAAGGACAGAGAACACACCCGTCTCCATCAACAGGAACCTGTGGAGCTGGTCAACAGCTTTAAATTCCTTCACTGAGGATCTCACATTGCCTGCTCACAAAGATGCAGTGCTGAAGAAGACACATCTTTTTCCTTAGGCGCCTGAGGAATTTTGGAATGAGCCCAGCATCATCAGATCATTCTACACCTGCACTGTGGAGAGCATCCCAACTGGCTACATCACTGCTTGTTACAGAAACAGCACCACTGGCAACCCCAAAGCTCTGCCAGCTATGTTGTAGAAGGTGAGCTTCCCTCCCTCCAGGCGGTGTATGAGGAAAGCCACCCAAGCTACAGACTGCTTTCCCTGCTGCCCTCAGGCAGACGGTTCTGCAGCACGAGCCGACTGAGGGAAATCTTGTTCTCTCGGGCTATCAGGCTTCTGAACACCCAGAACTTATATGTCTTACACAGCAGCACACCCCCACTCTATCCTATGCCATGCACTGATATTTTAACTCCATCACCACAATTTCAACCAAACTGAACTCTAATGTAGCATGCACTGCACTTTAACACAATGATCAACTCTGCCATCACCTACTTCACAAGTACACACTTACAAATAAGTCAGATATAATAAAAGGTATGTGTATTTGTTGTGCTGTCTGAGGAGAGGGCTCCGGGCTCAGTATTTGGCCCGAACATAGAGAACTCCCCCCGTATTCCTGACTGTGGTAGGAACAAGCCAAGAGTGAGGAGTCGGGGTGGTGGAAGGATGCTGAAAACTGTCGAGGAATGTAGGTGAATCACTGAGTATATAGGCTTCCTCTCATGCTGATAGGATAGACGTGGTAATTGTTGATGACGAGTTGATTGGATTGACATAATCAACATAATTTATCATCCCACTGTACATTTGCAACTGTATTATGTGTATAATTGTGTATTACGTGTAGGGGTGGAACGGTACACAGAAGTCACGGTTCGGTTCATACCTCGGTTCAGACATCACGGTTCGGTACGATTTCGGTACAATGGAGTGAAAAGCAAAACAAAAATGCAGAAGGCATTTTTATAAATGTCGTAAGCCTTGTATTTTTTAAATAAGTTGTATTGATAAAGGCATAGAACCAGTTTATTTGTAGTGCACTGACAATAGTTTTATGTAATTAGTTTATTAATTAAATTAATAAAAAGACAAAAGACCTTGCAATATGTTTGGTAATTGTACCTGAATGAATTTAAAATGAATTTGCTATATTTCAGATCAATATATTTGTTTTCCTTAATTTTAATTAACCCTAACTTTATTCTCATCTGAATTAAAAATAATGGATTTCCATATAAAATAATACTACCATTAAAAACACATTTGATTAGGGTTTGGGACAGCCACCTCCTAACTGAAAGTAGCCCATAAATTATGATTTTATATATATAAAGCTTACTGATATCTTAAATATTAATGTGGGTTTCAATAGATAATTGAAGGATCTTAGTAAACATCTAAGATTTTAATAATTAAATGATTTTCAAATGTGTTTATTGAATGAGGGACAGTAGTTTGCACCAATTCTGTAGAATGGCCCATATATATATATATATTTATCTAGACCTGTATCTCTAACACTTTGCATCAGTCCAGTATTACCCTCCAAACAGATTTGGGTCACTCGCAGTGACGTCATTCTTATAACAGTATTTACACATTTTACAGTTACAGCCAGGGGCCAGTTGTATAAACTTAGTCACTATGTTAAGACTGTGTCTTAATAACTAATTTGGCCAACTAGAAATTAGTCAAGAGGTAATCACTCTTACGTTTCTGATTCAAATTAGACTGATCTACCTTTTTATGTAACTAACTTTAAAATGTTAGCACCAGTCTTGAAGAAAAAAATTCGATGACTAACTTTTAAGCCTGTCTAAGCAGTTTATGCAACCGGCCCCAGGTCTCCACTCCACGCAATAGGCGATTCAGAGACTGGCGGTTGAGTTCAGTCTTTACCGACGATGCACATCAGTTTGACGATAGACATAAGTCGTTAAAGACGGTCGGTAACGTTACATGCATACATACAGACATTTTAGTTAACTGCTACTCTTATTGTAGTTAGTTCATCACAGACATTTCTGACAACCCTTCAAACCCGTTAACGACTAACTAACGTTAACGTTACTCTCTGTAACAGCCGTTAAGCGACGATTCTGTGAAACAGACGTTACCTGCCCGTCTTCAACGACTTTACTCGTCTAACACATACCCAATCGGTAAAATAAGCAATGAACGCAACGTTACAATTGAAGAACAATTATACGCTCCTCGGCCACCGGCCAACGTACAAAAAGAGAAACACATGACGGATGATAGAAAGAAGCGTGTCCGGCCGATACCTAATCAGGTTTGTAATGTTATTTACTCTGAAACAGTTTGAGTTAAGTAGTTTGAGTGAAGTTTGTGAACAAACAACTTTGATGTTGGCTTAACTAACGTTAGTTTGAAAGATTGAAGTAATTGTTAACGCTTGAAGTGTGAAACTGAACTGTGAGTTTGAGTGGCCAAAGACTCTTCAAGGATCACAGATGGTGAATTGCAGAGATAACTCTGCAAGAGAGTCTTGGGGTCAGAAAGCCTATATATATATATATATATATATATATATATATATATATATATATATATATATATATATATATATATATATATATATATATATATATATTATAAATCAAACAAGTTACAAACCCCTACATCATGTTGTTTGGGAGGGTTATAGGGTTTAAAAAAAAATCCTCCTCGCTCGTCCAAAAACGAACTCCAGCAAATTCAGTTGTCAGACACGACTGGAACTTCAAACGGCACAGGGTTTTGTGGTCAGATGAAACTAAAAAAAAGAGCTTTTTGACAGCAAACAGATGGGTTTGGTGCACACAAGGATAAAAAGTGCCACATGTGTACAGTTTAATATACTGTTGGATCTTTAATGTTGTGGGCATATTTTTTTGCTGGAGGTCCTGGACTTCTTGTTCAAATACATGGCATTGTGGATTCTATCAAATATCAACAGATAAAAAATCTAAACCTGACGGCTTCTGCTAGAAATCTTACAATGGGCCGTGGTTGGATCTTCCGTCAGGACAACGATCCAAAACAAACATCAAAATCATCACAAACATTTGTTACGCAGCACAAAATGAAGCTTCTGCCATGACCCTCCCAGTTCCCTGAACTGATGAGTTGAGTAAACTCAGAAGAAGCACCAACATGGATCTGGGAATCTGAAGGATCTGGAGAGATTCTTTACGCAGGAATGGTCTCTGATCTGTTGTCAGGTGTTCTCCAAACTCATCAGGCATTGATTAGGCTATAAGAAAAAAACTCAGAGCTGTTATAATGGCAAAAGGAGATTAATGTGATTGATTTCCCCCCCACTTTCAATTATTTTACTTCAATGAAAGGTTAGATTTTTGGCAATTTTTTTTTAATGAAAGATCATATAGATATATACAGTAGTCAACATTTGAAGTGGATCAAAACCTTCATCAAAGTTATACATGAATTTCGAATAATACCCTTTCTTGTTTTAGGACAATAATGAATTAATAAAAATGTAAAATTAAAATAAATAAATCATTTTAAAATAAAAACAAAACAAACACCAAACAGTTTCCGTATGCATTACATCAACAAACATTAACAAACAGGAAAACAGCAGTGACATTCCAAAGTTTTCCAGCCCCGCACCCCCCAGAATTCCAGAATTACTGGATATGATAAAGAAGTAGCTAGTATTGCACAACTATACAGGTAGTGTATAATTATTTGTCTCATACATGGTCTTTTAGATTGACATAATTATTTGCATTTTGCAGTCAACAGAAACTGCAGTGTTGATACTGCACAGTATTTTTTATTTATTTATTTTTTGCCATATGTCTCCTTAAAAATTTAATTACTTCTGTAAATCCAGTGGTCAGGTAGGCTACATAAATTTAGGAATTTGATGATTACAGCACTGATCATACCTTAACAAGTGGATAATGAAGAGTCATTGTGTCTAACCTTGGTTATCTCCTCCTCTTTAGGTGTGCCCAGCCATTATTTCTCCACTGGTTGTGCAGGCAGCCAAGCCACCCCAGCAGAATGGACGACTGTTAAACCGTCCCACCGAGCCTCAGCTCAAACTCCCATACATCTCTCATAAGAGTGTCTCTGTGAGTTCTTTTTCAATTATTTAAAG
This sequence comes from Chrosomus eos, assembly GCA_036326025.1. NCBI lineage: Eukaryota > Metazoa > Chordata > Actinopteri > Cypriniformes > Leuciscidae > Chrosomus > Chrosomus eos. The sequence goes on from CM070839.1 coordinate 29,286,360, forward strand.
CACACAATAGATTAGAATCCCTGCCTGCCATCAGTAATACAATCACAGATCATCTCATTCATTAGAAGTCGACATTCGAGTGAGAGATAAATTACGGTAACTCCCTAGAAAGCCTTATTTAATGCACTTACAAAAATTGAAAAGTATAGAACTTGAATGACAGTTTTTTTTTTTTTCAGCAGAAACCAGGCACTATGAAACAAAATGGTTTAAAGGGTGTCTCTGGAAAGATGCAGATGGGCAAAAAAAAGAAGGAACCTTTTGGTGTCACAGGTATCAGATTGTTAATGTTTCACCTTTAGTTCATATGTATTTCAAAAAGATTTATTTAAAGAGTGGACAACTGATGTTTACTAACAGGATAAAATCTTGTCTAAGTTTTATCCTTGATTATGTTTTTTGTCACCTTATTTTGTCAGCGGTAATGCAAAAATATGGAAAAAGGCTGACTGAATTTGAGCAGAAAGAGATTCTGGGATACTCAGAGATCTGGTACCTCGGCCTGAAAGCTATGAAGATCCAAAAATATGATGATGAGAAAGGCCATTATATTATGGTATTTGTTTAGTTAGATGTTACTGATTATTAATAAGTTAACTGTGTGGATGTACATTATCCCAGTTATTACACAGATCCTGGGCACATTTGGACGCAAATATAAAATAACAAATATTTTATAAGCTTCCACAAAGAAAAATAATTCCTAGCTAGCATCTTTTAGCCAAGATAAACAAACAAGTTCAAACGAGATGAACATGTAAGACATTATAATGTAGGCTACAGCCATTATTACAATGCTTATTACCAAATCATTGATTGTAGACATGAAATATTGATTTGATTTGAAATTGTTTTAAAATCATACTTGTAAATTATCTTAAAGCATTCTGCTAAGAAAAATTAAATAACTTTTATCTTGTCAACAAAACAAACACAAAAATATTACAGTCACATTATTACTGAAGTCCTCTGATTGCTTTGTCAATACTTACAGTCGACAATTGTGAGATTTACAATGGCACCAGCAACTGTGAGCTTCTGGTTTTGGATATAAAGTGTTTATTTTGTGTTGTTCACAGGTTCCTCATGACCACATTGCCTATCGACATGAGATGCTTGAAGTGATGGGTCATGGAGCATTTGGTCAGGTACTCAAATGTCGGGACCACAAGACCAATGAGATGGTTGCAATTAAAGTACTGTGCATAATGTAAGAGTCTGTTACATTCCATCATTTAACTGTGCAAACATGGATGCTTCTTAATTATTTGTATTTGTTTGTATATACATTTGAACTAAATATAGTTTCATTTAAAAGTACAATTTGTAAGAATTTTGTATCAAAATGTTCAAAAACCACTTGCAAAGTGTTATATATTTATTTTATTTATGTACTTCCATTATCCTAAATGTTTCCAAGAATTTGTAAATTCAGAGAAATTCACAATTTTAAAAAGTTCCCGTCCCTAATCACTTGTTGCCTGTCAATGATGTAACATCCGCGTTATCCCCGGTTTCCACTTGTACTGCCATAGTTACAATGGCGACAGACTGGACAACTGCGTAGTGCGTAACGTCTAGCGGCACGCTGTTGTTGTTTCGTTCAAACATTATGGATCATGGCAAGCAGACTTTGAGACAGAAGGAGAACTAAAACGAGGATCAATATCAGCGTGGCGTTTTCGAAATGCCGAGAGCTCCACGTCCACGACTAGGGTTGTAACGGTATACCGGTATGGCGGTTTATCGCGATATTGACATGTACGATTATCATATCGTGCACATTTGCTTATCCGCGGTTTAAAAAAAAAAAAAAAAGTTAAACCACCCGTTTAATTCATCCGCACTGCCGCATGCAACTTATTTCAGCTTGACTGCTTAGACTCCACCCATACCTGTACAGCGCTGAAAATGTCCGAGACAGAGGCTGCGAAAGTGCGAATCTCTATCTCCCGCCGAAAAAAAAACTGACTTTTGACTTGAGCTCCGCGGCTGAAGCTCCGCGAACCCGGTACCACGCTCCTGAGGAGGAAACACGTCGAACATGTTCTCCCACATTCGGGAACACCCCTCCGTGAAGATAAAGGTAGCCTAATTCATAACTTTTACAACTTAAGGCCATATTATTTCTGTCATGCTGAGGGGAATCCCGGTCTGTCAAAAAGACGAACACCAGTCTTTTTGCTATTAGTTATTACAGATGCCACGTAAAATGTGCGATTTGATAGATAGATGGATGAATAAATCAAAATATAGCTGTGCAGTAAATCAAATCGCGATGTGCGTGTCTGTGAATACAGCGCAAAAAGACTGGTGTGCGACCCATTAATTCTTCTATATTCAGCGCGTCTCTGTATGAATGAGCAGCGCAGTTTCGTCAAGTAGATCTAGTACACACTCAAGTACGCATGATGCTCATGGTTTTTAAAGCATCTGCTGTCCCACCCACTATGTGAAGACGTGAACACATGAACATATCCAGACAGATAACACTTATTGAGCATTTTATAATTGTTTTTTAAAAGAATAATCATCAAATACACTGACTGAAACTCATAGGTGTTCAGTACAACCTGTAAAAAAAGTTTGGTTTAGCCTCAAGAAATAATGACTAAAATATATTACTATTGTGTATAGTTTTTTGTCCATGTTTTAATTTAGTAAACCTCTCGTGTAGACAAACAAAAGTTGTTACATTTTATATGATTGCATTGTCAAAAATACATTTTGCATTCAATCACACAGAATCCAGACCAGTTATATCAGACAACCCAGAATTTCTGAGGAAATAAATATACATTTCATAAAGACTCTTGTTCTTAAATAATGATTAATAAATTAAAATTGTTTTTTAATACAATTTATTAGACATGTTTCAGTATTTTAAAATTTTGAATTAGTTTGCCCCATCCAAGTTATTTAAATTTCCTATTTAAATCCATGTTGTTGGTTTATTATGTGTGTATTACAATAAACCATGTTCAACCAAAAAACATATCTGTTTTTATTCATTTAAGGGTCATTGTAGCTGATGATGATTATAACAATAATGATAGTTTAATATCGTATACCGTGAAACCGTGATATTTTCTGAGACGATTATCATACCGTGAAAATCTCACACCGTTACAACCCTATCCACGACTAACTTGGACTTGACAGAGCTTCGTGAGTCACGACTTGACTGGGACGCCGCTCTTGCATGTACTTTATTAGACAGGTGAGCAAATGTACATACAACTAATCGATGTTATATAGCTCAACATGATGAAATGTTAGAATATGATCAGTATGTTATTCTAATGTTGATCTAGCTTACTGCTAGTCTCAAATAGCAAACAAACTAACACATAGAATAACATTATAACTTTCAACACACTCAAATGCTGTTTAGTGTGATAGTGTAACGTTAGACCAAGTGAAGCAGCGCTGCGTTACCTCACAAGATTAATTCGTCAAATAAACTGACCTGTGTGAGTACTAATTCAGCACTTGCGGGTAGTTCGGTTTCGGTGCGACCTGCTTCATACCACAGTCATGTTGAAAAACATGAATGTTTTCACTCATCCATAAACATTATTAGATCCATCAGCATGACAGCGAGTCCCATCATTCTGCTTATCACTGTCTCATCAACCTAGGCCTTTGTTATTGTAAGAGGTTTGAGCGACCCCTAGCGGCGAAAAATAATTACATATTGTAGCTTTAAAATAGACTTAAAACTCAAAACTGTTGCTGCTGTTTGGCTGGAACTATTCAGGTTTAACCTAGTGTGTCTCTGTTGTGTAACAGGAAAGATGATCAAACTTTCATGAGAGAGATCAAGATTTTGGAGGCTCTGCTCGAGAAAGAAAGAGACACCAGCACCAGCACCGTCCAAATGAAAGAGCACTTCCTCTTTCGCAAACATCTCTGCATCACCTTCGAGCTTCTGGGCTGAGTGCGAATGAGAGTATAGATTTGAGCAGTTTCTACATTTTTTTTAAATACTAAAACATTGTTACATGTAGCAGAAACTCCGATTCCTAAAGGAAATTGCGTGTTTTTATCTCTGCATAGATCAAACCTGAATGAGATTCTTAAACAGCGACACTTCCAGGGCTTTTCCAAGAAGCTGATCTGTCATTATGCCAGCTCAATGCTGAAGTGCCTGCAAGTGCTTCACGATGAGAAGATCATACATGCTGATCTCAAGCCTGTAAGTCAACAAGCACTCAACATCTTTTTTATTTTACATTGTCATAAGTATCAGTTTTTTTTTTTGGCTTTGGTCGGATGCACTGTTGGCAGATCTGCAGTGAAATAATTTGCTCTAATGCAGGGGTATCAAACTCGCGGCCCGCGGGGTGATATTTTGTGGCCCCCTACTTGACATTAAAGTTTAATGTTAGTGCGGCCCGTCGTTGCGTGTGCCGCGTTTTAAAAAAAGGAATTTTTTTTATCCCTTATGGGCTACCATAGATAGTCTCGTGACAGCTTACGGTGGGCTTGTTGTCAATAGTTGTCATAGATAACCGCGAAGTGCAAACATACTGCGTGCGTCGCTTCAATTATGAGCGCGCTTGCCGCGCGCCTACATTTAAAATAACGAACTTGAGCGCGCAAAATATGTGAGCGCGATATGTGCACAGGCCCCTTGGCGAGTTACCACCAATCAGACCACGAGCTACTGGCCGCTCGCGAGCGACGTGTTGGAGAACCCTGCTCTAAAACAATGTGAGAATAATCATTTTGAGCTTGTAATATGTGTCCAGCAGGTTGATAAGAAGGTTTGCTTTGATTTGTGCAAAGTCAGTAATTTGTGAATAAGTGGAAACACAAGACAGTAGCCAAACCCTCAGCCATCAGACACCCCAAATCTAGACCTCTGGCCAGTATTCTGGGGGCCACCGATCATGCCTTTTTGGATTTCGTGCGGCGCTGCCTGACACATGTTCAGTTTGATTACTATACAAGAGATTTGTGTATTTTTCTGTTGAATGTAAATGTACTAACCATGTATTACTAACCTTTCCAGTTGGGACCCCAAGATGCGCATGACACCACAGGAAGCCATGCAGCATAAATGGATCTTGGAGGGTCGCCGCTATAACCATCACAGGACTCATGACCATCTGCGGCATGAGCCGAAGGACAGCACTGCGGAGCCACCTTTCCTCCCAGGTCTGGTTCATTGAGAAAAGGAGGACACAAGGCCTTCTGTGAGGAAAGGCTGTCACACGTATGAAACGTGTTTAGTCCCATGAAAATATCAATCCTTAAGCCCTCAGCGAAGCCCTCAGAATAATGATTTAAGCACTTTTGTGCTCTTTCATGAGTTTCTCATTCTGAGAGGAAACTCAACTGACCCAACATTATGATCTTACGTTCCAGAAATTTGACAAAAAACGTGAGGCTTCTCAGAAGTCAATTTTCATCTTTGATAGCGTGACTTACTGGTGTGTTGACAGATAATTAAATGAAACTTGAAGTCAGGGCTGGACATACCGAAGAGCTTCGCTCAAATGATCTGGGGCCGCAAAGCTAAAAGCTTAAAGCTTTTTAACCTAATGCGGAAATTGAGGAGCAACTAAAATGAGGTGTTTGTCGCTACTTGTACATTTCTAAGGCCCGTTCACACCAAGAGCGATAACTATAAAGATAACTTAAACGATAAGGCCGTGTGTCCACCAAAGCGTTTTTAGCCAGCTGAAAACGCTAGACGCTCTGCTGAAAACGACGAGCTGTGGGCGCTTGAGAGCGTTTTGGCAGCGGAGCGTTTTTTCAGTTGAGACAATTCGTTGCTATGATACAGAATATCCACAGCACAGTTTACTTGTAACTGATTTCGCAGATAATTTGTTTTATACTAAAAACGTATTTTTCATCCATTTTGTTCGGTTAGCTCTGCTGGTTGACGTCTTTGTACAGAAATAATGTTGTGACAGTTGGTCGGTGTGATATTAGTCCCGCCCCTCCTTCACTGTTATTGGATGGCTGGGTAAAAAGTGACAGTGATGAGCGCTGCGTTTTACTCAAAGTTGAACATTTTTCAACTCTCGGCGACCAGTAAAAACGCCGCGCGCTCAGCGCTTCAGCGTGAAAAAAACGCTCAGCGCCTCGTTGCGCTCATGGCGTTTAAAAAACGCGGCCCTCCTATTGAAAACAATTGAAAATACACGCCAGCTGCGTGAAAAAACGCTTTGGTGGACACACGGCCTAACTATATTAGCGTCCAAACCAGGAAATGATATTGTGCTGTTTATTCTAAGTGTGCGCTGCAGTTATGTCGTCTAGTGCTGTAAATGCTTGGGCTCATTAAAGCAGGATGGATTCTGATTGGCTGTTTTTGCAGTATATTTAAAAATATAAGCACTAGTTTCCCATATATGGAAATTTATTAATATATTATAATTATAAATATAATTATATTTTGCAGTATATTCCCAAGGGATTCCCCACACAGTTTTTAATGTGAAATGGTTAAGATGAAGTTTACCTATTGACTTGAGGTAAAGACTGTACATTGAATGGGAGAATATATGGGAGAATGGGAGTCCAGCTTCTAAATAAAAGAGCTAATCGCCGATTGGCAAAGTCAGTCAGAAACAGTCAGTGTTCTGAAACTGAGACACACGCTTTGGACTGGCTGCTCCAGCCTGACAAATAAGCTTCTTTTTTTTTTTTTTTTGAGCATAATAAACCACATTTATGATTCAATTGTACTCGGATTTCATTGGGGATTTCAGATATAAAATTTAATCGTAAGCTTGGTGAACAGCTTTGGAGAATTTGATGTCCAATTTGAGGTGCTCTTGCATGACTGAAAGAGCTGCCCGAGAGGCGTTTTATGGCCGCTGAGTTAAATGACTTGCCTGAAAGGGACTTTGCTTAAGGTGACTTTACGTCTTGAGTGTGAATGAATCATTATTGGTAAAATACTGTTAATTAAAATAGCATACAATTCAGAATTTTGAAATAACATATATCAGCAAAAATGTAAAATTAGACCATACGTTACGTATAGCGTGCATTTTACTGACACTAGCCTACTACTGATGGAAGTTATGTTCGTAAACTATGTTAGTACATTCTTTCCTGATCATCTATTTATCGGTGATAAATCACTTTATTATAATTTTACTGAGATGGTATAATATGAGGAGTTTAATAAAGGTCAGTGGAATATTATATATTTTGCCCAAATTTACCATATGGAAAAAGTATGTTCTTGCAAAAAAATAGGACATTTAACATATGAATTGAAGTGTGAAATTTAGTTTTTTGTTTTTTAAAAAAGGTTTAAAAACGGACAAAAGCTGAAAGTAAATATATAATTTGCACATTGGTGCTCACAGAAGAAGCATGTTTAAGAGTTTGCAAGGGTCAGTGTATGGACATCAGACACTCCCTCTGACTGAGGATCTGTTCACTGTTGGTGTCAATCACTCTCGCCTTCAGATCGAGTTTCACACATTTAGAATGTTTTTATTTTTCGTTTGTATTTTTCTGTGTTTAGTAATTCTGACCTTTTGGCATCTGCAGTTTGGTGTCCAGCTTGACTAGTTATTTGTATAAAAAAGCTGTAAACACATGTAATATTTATTTATTTTCTCACAGTATTAGTGTTACACTGTACACACACACACACACACACACACACACACACACACACACACACACACACACACACACACACACACACACACACACACACGTACACTACTGTTCAAAAGTTTGGGGTCAATACGATTTTTAATTTTTTTTTAAAGAAATTAATACTTTTCTTCAGAAAGGACTCATTAAATTGATCAAAAGTGACAGTAAAGACATTTATAATAATGCAAAATATTTATTTTTTAATTGAATGCTTTTCTCTTGAACTTTCAAATAATCCTGAAAAAAATGAATCACGGTTTGCACAAAAATATGAAGCAGCAAAACTGTTTTCAACTGTGATAATAATCATAAATGTTTCTTGAGCATCATATTATAGTGATATCTGAAGGATCATGTGACACTGAAGACTGGAGTAATGATGCTGAAAATTCAGCTTTGATCACAGGAATAAATTACACTTATATATTCACTTATATATTCACTACTTCACTATAAATTACTACTATATATTCACATAGAAAACAGCTGATTTACATTAGAATAATATTTCACAATATTACTGTTTTTTCTGTATTTTTAATCAAATAAACACAGCCTTGGTGAGTGTCAGGGTTGTGTGCAGGTAGCCGAAGACGAGGACAAGAGATCTGTGATATAGTTGATTTATTTTACAAAATGAAACTTCCAAAACCAAACAGGAACAAAATAACAGACTCCAGGACTTCAGGGGAAACACAACCATACATAGACGACGACCAACAAACACTGAGGGAAAACACAGGGCTTAAATGAACTGAACCAAACGAGATAATTAACTGAAAACAGGTGCAGAGAATCTGAACAAACGAGGAGCGGGAAAAACTACAGTAACAGGACTAAACCAAAAATCACAAAGACAGGGGGAAACAAGATCTCAAAACCGAACTAAACACATAGAATCGTGACAGTGAGCAGAAGAGACTTCTTTTAAACACATTAAAACTCTTACCGACCCCAAACTTTTGAACGGTAGTATATATATATATATATATATAATATATATATATATATATATATATATAATATATATATATATATATATAAAATAATATTCTGAAATGTATTTCTTGTGCACTTTTGTGTGCAGAATAGTTCTGAATTATTAACTCATTTGGTTATTGTTTTGGATATTTCCTTAAACTTTTTTCTTTAACTTCAACTGTTTTGCATTAAAACACACTGGGATGTTTGCTGAAACTGTTACCTGGAAACCACCAGCCATCGCTGCTTACAACCACTATGTTCCTTCTGGCAGCCAGCTAACCGCTGGGTCGAGGCTTCTGTCATCATCTGGCACAGTGCCTTAGTACCTTTTCCATACATATGAATTTACTCTATAGTCCAATGTATAAGCACCAAGAAACAAAGATATTTTCTCTGTTATTGTTATCCATTGTGATCTATTACATCATGGCCCAAAAAGTTGACAGACTTGTGTGAAACAACATTTCTTAAAGCCATTTAGCACAACAAATATATACCTTAAAGAAAAAGAAAGAAAATTTCAAGTTTTCACAACAAAAGTTTCTCAAATTCTTTATTTTCTGATGGGTAACGGTGAGGTTGAGTCGCCTAAATGATGGGTGATGATTTAATTAATCAAACAAACACATAAGCAATGTATCTTTATATGAAGAGCAGAGCAGGATCTCAATTGGTGGTGCTCTTATTTAAATCCAGTAGTTAATCCAGCAGAGATTATATAAACCACATGCATAAATCACATAGCCTACAGTTGGATCTGCTCAACGGGACCAAAGGAGCTTGGAGAAGTTGTGTTCATTTGAATGTCATTGTTTTAATAAAAGGAAACATGATAGTGATAATAGATCTAGTGTTGATGCTCTTGGACCTGACATACACCATCCTCCATGCGATGGTTCGCACCGTTCTCCGGCCGCGTCTGAAGTCAGTGTCCGGGGAGGTGTGTCTGATCACGGGCGCTGGCGGAGGCCTCGGGCGGCTCTTCGCGCTGGAGTTCGCCAGAGAAGAGGCCGAGCTAGTGCTGTGGGACTGCAACACTGAAGCCAACGAGCACACGGCCAGGCTAGTGAGGGAACTTGGCCGCAAAGCGCACGCGTACACAGTGGATCTGTCTAAGCGCGAGAGCATCTATCAGACCGCTGACCGCGTGCGGGAGGAGGTGGGGGACGTCAACATATTGGTCAACAACGCGGGGGTCGTTGCGGGCCGGCGGCTGCTGGAGTGCCCGGATGAACTGCTGGAGAGGACCCTTCTGGTCAACTGCCACGCGCTGTTCTGGGTAAGACCGTCTAAATCAGGGGTGCTCAAATAGTACCATGCAGTGCTATGTATTTTGGACATGACATCACTATCATATTTATAGTGCCTAAAATATTTGTGGTAGGCCTACTTTGATAGGACTGAAAACAATTTACCGTAGTACTTGTAATGTAAATGTTGTACTGTCCAAAACCATTTCATAGCCTATATTTTTTTTAAAATATTTTTGTAAGTGTTGTTTTTAGATATGAACCATTGTATTATAATGTAATTCCTTGCTGTAGCTACACTGTAACATGGTAGGGCTATATGAATATGGTAATTATCCTGCAGTGTATGACCCAAAGGGTCAGACTTTATATTAGGCTACTTAGGCTACATTGAAATTAATAATTTGATAAAATGGATAATTACAGCTGTAGCGTAATACATGTTACATTTAGGATTAGGATAGGATAAAAGGATTAGAGTGTCGTTCACAAACTACAATTAAGTTAGAAACACAATTCTTTGCAGCATAAACAATTTTTTCATTTGATTACTCAGTTAAGTTGTTTCTACTACTTTTAACATAAAAGTATAAAAATAACCCCAAAATAAACATTTTCATAATTTACTCACCTTCATGTTGTTCCAAACCCATCACAACTACTACTTTGACACTTCAAAAAAAAAAAAAAAAAAAAAAAAAAAACAATAAAGAGATAATTAAACTAATCCATAAGAATTATCTTTGGATTATCACTCAAAGCGCTTTACATGGAAGGGGCGCATTTGGCCAGGATGCCGGGGTTACACCCCTATTCTTTTTTCAAAGGATATCCTGTGATTTTTGATGACCACAGAGAATCAGGACCTCGGTTTAACGTCTCATCCGAAGAAGTCCAAATTTTCTGAAGAGATTCAGATCACTTTATAAGATGAACAGATTTAATTTAGGCTTTTATTCACATATAAACATTGATCAGCAAACAGAAACAGAAACTCAACCGAAACTTGACGCTCGAGAAGGACGCACCTCATTGGTTCTTGCAGAAGCTCAAACGTGCTGCGTAAAACAAGAATGAACCTTATTGGTTTTCGCTCGTTAGTTTTACAAGCTTCAAACAAAGTAAATAATGACCATTTTCATTTTTGGGTGAACTAACCCTAATATGGGACTAATTAATGTGATCTATTTCAGTTCAAATTGCCAGCTAGCACACTCTAAATGTTACTCATATAGCACAGGCATTTAATGAACACGTCATATTACTTGTATGGCATTAGCACAATTATTTCTCATTTGATCAATGTAACCAACCTCTTCAGCACAACGATAACCACACAAATGTCAACAAATGAAGCTACTTTAAATGTCAAACATTACAGCACTGTTCTAAAAAACACATAAAATAACACTTAATTTCAACATTTATTCAGCTTAACAAAGCATGCTAGCAACTAGAAATCCACTGCCAATTTTTCAGTTAAGACAGACAATTTCAAGTAATTACAACATATTTGCTTTTTTCTCTCAATTAACACAGAAAGTTTAAAATACAATATAAAGTTGATATAATTACCAACATTATTACCGTATGTCAACATCAAAATAATATTTGGAACTTAAATGGCTTAATTAAATATATTTTGAATTTGAACTTATTGAAGTTTTGGTAACAACTCCTGAGTGTCTGTGTTTAGAGTGAACTATGGAACAACTAAAGTACTTTTTTGTAAGGACTGTCAGTAATTTTCAAGTAAACTTATATAGCGTTTTTAGGTGTGTTTGAGAACTTTCCAGGAAGGTTGATGTCCAGCGCCTCATCTGAGTTGTGTTGATGGCCATCTGATGGTGACTGTGCGCGATGTTTCCATGCTGTTGAAAGTCAAGGAGATATTGAATTGCAGTCTAAAGCTGGAGTGGAAAAGTGCAGTGACTATAATCTGCTTGATTTAAAAGGTTTCAAAAAAATGGCTTATTGTGCATATGACCATAAATCACATGTACAATGAGGAACAGGACATTATGAACCAGATTATCAAGTCACTAATCATGACAGCAGCTCAGAACTCTGCATAAGTGTTATTATATAAACGGTCAATAATACGAAACGATGCTTCCTGAAGCATTTAACACACCTTTAGCCCTATTTTTAGTTGCATAACTCACCCCATGTTAAGAGCATGAATTATACGTCAAATTGCGTAGCCTTTAGAGAAGCTTGTTATTATTACGGTTTGAAGAAATACGACTTACGAATTGTTCGATGCATTGTTCAAAAGGTCACTCCATCAAGTGACCCACTGGTGTCCTAAAACTCCATCAGGTGACCCACTGGTGTCCTAAAACTCCATCAGGTGACCTACTGGTGTCCCAGAACTCCATCAGGTGACCCACTGGTGTCCTAAAACTCCATCAGGTGACCTACTGGTGTCCCAGAACTCCATCAGGTGACCTACTGGTGTCCCAGAACTCCATCAGGTGACCCACTGGTGTCCTAAAACTCCATCAGGTGACCCACTGGTGTCCTAAAACTCCATCAGGTGACCTACTGGTGAAAAAAAAAAACTTGGGAGAACCCAGGCTCAGTCGGGGGCCAGTTCTCCTCTGGCGTTTATGAACTAGAGGCCGGATTTATAGTAACTGTAAGATTAAAAATGTATATGAATGCCTGGTTGAAGAGATTCTTTAGTCTAGTTTTAAACTGGGAGAGCGAGTCTGAGCAACGAACAATATCAGGAAGGCTATTCCAGAGCTTTGGAGCTAAATGTGAAAATGCTCTCCCTCCTTTGGTGGATCTGGATATCCTAGGGATAACCAAAAGACTCGAATTTAGTGATCTTAAAGAACGCGATGGATTGTAGGGCGATAGAAGATCCGTTAAATAACTGGAGCTAAACCATTTAGGGCTTTATAAGTCAGTAGCAATACCTTGTAATTAATACGGAACTTAATAGGTAACCAGTGTAGAGATGATAAAATCGGTGTTATATGATCATATTTTCTTGATCTAGTAAGAACTCTAGCGGCTGCATTTTGGACTAACTGTAGCTTGTTTATTGAGGATGCAGGACAACCAGCTAATAAAGCATTACAGTAATCTAGTCTCGAGGTCATGAATGCATGAACTAACTTTTCTGCATCAGAAACTGATAGCATATTACGTAGCTTAGCAATGTTTCTAAGGTGGAAAAAGGCTGTTTTTGTAATGAAATATGTTTTTCAAAAGACAGGTTGCAGTGTAATATAACACCCAGGTCTTTTACTGTAGAGGATAAAGTAACAGGGCATCCTACTATGTTAAAGTTGTGTTGTGAGAGGTTTTGCGGATGATTTTTCAAACCGATAAGTAGTGCCTCTGTCTTGTCTGGATTTAATAAAAGAAAATTATGCGTCATCCAATCTTTTATATCTTTAACACAATCTGTCAATTTGGATAATTTAGGGTATTCATCCGGCCGTGATGAAATATATATTTGAGTGTCATCAGCATAACAATGGAAACTAATTCCATGTTTCCTTATAATATTTCCAAGTGGCATCATATATATTGAGAATAATAGAGGGCCTAACACAGATCCCTGCGGCACTCCATGGTTTACTGAAGTTATGATAGATTTTTCTCCATTTAAATAGACAAAATGGTAGCGGTCAGATAAGTATGATCTGAACTAGCTTAATGCTTGTCCTTGAACACCAGTGTAATTTTGTAGTCGATCTAATAGTATTGTGTGATCTATAGTATCGAACGCAGCAAGATCAAGTAAAACTAGTATTGAGATACAGCCTTGGTCAGAAGCTAAAAGTAAATCATTTGTAATTTGCGCAGTTTCAGTGCTATGATGTGGCCTGAATCCAGACTGGACCTTTTCATAGATATCATTTTCTTGCAAGAAAGAGCCGAGTTGAGCGGACACAACTTTTTCTAGTATTTTAGACATAAATGGAAGATTTGAAATGGGTCTGTAATTTGCTAGGTTATTTGGATCTAATTGTGGTTTCTTAATAAGAGGTTTTATAACTGCCAGCTTGAATGTTCTTGGAACATGACCTAAAGATAAAGACGAGTTAATAATATTGAGAAGAGGCTCTTCCAATATAGGTAACACTTCTTTTAGTAGTTTAGTTGGTATAGGATCTAATAAACATGTTGTTTTAGATGAAGTATGAAGTCTGTTTAATTTGTTAGTCAGCCACGGTGTTAAATAAAAAACTTGGATTGTTTTGGTTGTTTTCTATTAATTTGCTGAGGTGCTCAGCCCTGGCTGATTTTAGAGCCTTTTAATAACGTGACAAAATTAGTTGTTTCCATTTACGCTCTAAATTACGGATTTCTCTCTTTAGAACATGCGTAGTATTATTGTACCATGGTGCTATACTTTTCTCTCTGACCTTTTTTAATCTAATGGGTGCAACAATATCCAATGTTCTAGAGAATGGTGCTCATAGTGCTAGTTAGCTCGTCTAGTTCATCAGTTTGTTTGGGTTCAGGCAGCAGCTGAAATTATCTATGGTGGATGGAATGATTGTTCTGCCTGGTCGACAGCGTGGCGCAGCGTGACATATTACAGCAGTACGTAATATGCAAGTTACCATGTAATGGTCAGTGACATCATCTTCCATTTGTTTGTGGAATGATATCTATATCGGTTGGATCGGTTCCATATGATATAATTAAATCGAGTGTATGATTAAGACGATGAGTGGGACCACTGACGTTTTGCTTGACCCCAAAGGAGTTTAGTAAATCTGTAAACGCAGCCCCTAACGCATCGCCTCATATTAAAACATAATGATTTAAAATGTACTTTAAATTAAAACTTTTCAATCAACATTATCACATGAACTATAAATAGTTAAACTATCTGCAAGTGCAGTTTTTAATAAAATACTTTTAAGATTTGAATAACTCTACAAGTGCACATTCAATTCAAGTGTGCACTTCTTTTTCACAAGGCTAAACATACTGTTTTCCTGCTTTGACAGATGACAAAAGCCTTTCTGCCACAGATGAAAGCCAAGAACCACGGACATATTGTTACTGTTGCAAGCACTCTTGGTCTGTTCAGCACTGCCTGTGTAGAGGTAAGTTAAACAAATATACAGTTTTTAAAGGTTGTAAAACTGTTGTGTCTGCAACCCTTCAATGACATTACAAGCTTTTTGACTGACTGCTCGTGTTCTCTTTCCTGTTTTAGGACTATTGTGCTAGTAAATTTGGAGCTGTAGGTTTCCATGAATCTCTGACTCATAGTTTGTTAACAGAGGAAGGTGTGGATGGGGTGAAAACCTCCCTGATCTGCCCGTACATCGTCAACACGGGCATGTTTGCTGGATGCCAAATCAGGTGAGAAACCGGGACATAAGTCACTAAAACTCGAATAAAAATAATTAAATAATGCTAAAGCACACCCAAAACAATGTTCTTCCTCAAAATGCATGTAGTTTTTTTTTTAACCGCTAGAGGGCCAAGAGTTACATAGTGTACCTTTAAATGTCAATGCACAAACATGTACATATTTATTGTATCAAATGGTTAAGTACATTACGTTAAGGCCACTTAATATGGCCTACAGCGAATGGACATGGTGTTTAATGTCAAACCAAGTTCATTATAATTTAGTAACTATTAAAACTTTGAAGCACTAAAATTACTTATTGGAAATAACTCAAACTGAAAAAAAAAAAAAACCAAGCAAAAAAAAAGCACTAAAACAGCTAAATTACAAAATATTTAACTGAAATGAAAAAGAAAGTTGACGATATAAAAATAAAAGCTGATTCAAAATATTAGTTCACTTTATATATAAACACATAAATAGCTCAACACCAAACCTAATGCAACGTACCTTCACATGTGAATATGGTGCGTTTTTGTCGTTTTGGGAGACAACGACACATGCTTGCTTTGGAAATGAGCTGTACGAACAGTCTTCAAAAGATTTTTTTATGTTCTACAGAAGAAGAAAATGGTTTTGGAAGTGGAACAACATGAGGATGAGTTCACAATGAATTTTTATTTTTGATTGCTATTCTCTAAACTATTCCTCTACAGCACAATGGATGTCTGTCGGTCTTGTTACGCAACAGAAACAATGTCCTAATGTTCACGCTAGTGTCTTCATTCACAGGAAGGAACTTCAAGGCCTGATTCCACCCCTGGATCCTCTATACTGTGTTCAGGAGTCAATGAAAGCCATTCTGGCTGACCAGAAGATGATCTGCATCCCCCGCGTAATGTACTTCGCATTCCTCTCACGGGCGTAAGCATCTCTGTCCTAAACACAGCCTGGCAAAGTCCAGTTTGCTCAGATTCATAGCGTACACAAAACTCAAGCATGTGCATTAATCGTTCTATGTCGTGTCTTTTCTTTAGGTTACTCCCATGGGACGCTAATGTTGCAACATACCGCTTTATGGGAGGCGACAAGTGCATGTATTCCTTCATTAAGACCAAACAACACCAACAGGCTGTTAACGGTCACACCAAATCCTCTTAGCTATCCTATAATACTTCACAGTTCCACATCATCCACATTCCAAGGAGAAAAACCTACAAAAAGTATTTTGGCTGCTATATTTAAAAAAAAAAATCAAATGTACTTCACGGGCACAAATATATATATTTTATTTTTATGTACAAAACAAAAACAAAACGGTAACACTTTAGTTAAGGGTCTCACTATTAACTAGTTGCTTATTAGCATGCATATTACTAGGATAATGGCTGTTTATTAGTACTTATACAGCACATATTTATGCCTTATTCTGCATGACCAGATTCACTTAATCCTACACAGTACCTAAATTTTACCTTACTATTAATAATCAGTAATTAGGAGTTTGAGACAAAAGCCATAGTTATAGTGAGATTTGTACACTAAAGTGACTCAAAAAACAAATCATTGTTTTGTAACATTATAATAAATCTGTTCATACAACAAACTAACTGATCAGCAGACCTCTTTCAAAACAGATGCAACTCAGCAATTTATATTATTTGATATGACATCATTGTTGCAATTTAATGTAACAATATATTTTCAAAGTTACAAATAATTGGAATTATCTAAAACAGCTTAAAATAGGCACTCTCATTCAAGTATGAGAATGATTGACAACAGCGCTAACAGGACAGGACATTAAATCAGTGAGCTGCAGTCCCGCGACTAGTGTCGGTCACACGTGTTATAGTGCAATTACACACATAACTACATGTACTTAGAGCTTGGTTTAGGGTAAGTTGCTTATAAATATGCATAATCTACTGTTATTACTATAGTGCATGTTGTATAAGGCCTGTGAAAGGATTGCATGTGATGCGAGTTAGAAAGTGTGTAATCCATGCTTTAAATCATCAATGGGCTAAAGAAAATCTGATCAGAGTGAAAATTTACATAAACCAGGGTTAGAGTGGTAAATTTAGCATGTTACAGAAACTCATTTTGTGAACCGAAATCTCGACTTTGTTTTATGGAAAATCAATACGTGTCTTTCCTGGAATGCAGTGATCTGTGAAGTACGGTAGATCAGCTTTAGCGTGTGATGTAATGAACGGCTGAGCACAATACAGTGATTGTGGTCTTCAGCTCCCCGGCATGTGTAAGATCCTCCGGCACAAACCTTTTTCAAGCAAAAACGTGACCAACATGTTACACAAGTGCTTCATTTTATTTATTAACTAGAGCAGCAAAACTAAGACATGAAGACAAAACATGGTAAATTACATGCAACAAGAGACATTTATAGTTATTTTTTTCTGCGTTGCAACTTGCAAAAAACTTGTTTATACAGTAAAAACATCTTCAAAACTACAGGAAAAAGATCGGAAAATACTTTTCCCGTTGATTTTAAAGATGCCACCAAATATCTGCCAAATCCCAAGTGATGATAAACGTTTGTAAAAGGCGACATTTCAAAATACTGACAAATGAATGGGTGAGACCGACGGCAAACTAAACAATAAGAGAAAACGTTGAATGGACTTAAATTAACACATGAGGGGGAAAGCCAACATGAATAGAGGCCACCCAGTGAGTTGATCAGGCCCTCCACACAAGCATAACCATCATTCCTTGCTCAGTCCAATTCAGTGCACAGAATCCATTAAAACAAACCCTTAAAAACCCCTTCTGTCTGGCCATGCATCACTGGGCGGTGCGTCTCCACTCATGTTGAGTCCATTGGTCGTCTCAGTTTGGGTGTCTTGAGAGTGTCAGAGATCCTCTTTCTTGGCGATAAGGAGTCTGGGGTGTGTCTACACCAGCTGTACAGAGGCAGCCTGAAGGTAACCCTGCAGGTACTGAAGAGCTTCAGCTGGCAGACTGGTGCTCAACATGGAGGGCACCTGACACAAACAACATTCCGTTAGCAGGTATTCTGGGTAGGGAAGACAAGCATGCCCCTGCCATGTTCTGAAGTCATTTTAGTGATTACATTAGCATCCCTAAACCATTGTATGCGTGATACTCACCCTTCCAGGACAGGCAGTGGAGAGTTTGTGTAAAGACTGAGCTAAGAGGATTTTGGGATTGTTGACAGCATCTCCGATAGGGTCATGTTCTTTCTTGCCTGCAAAAGCAAGCTGGGAGAAAGCGGTCTGGTATCCTGGAGTGTCCTCTATGTCTATGAAATGTTCATCATCTGGGATGCTGTCATCTTCTGGTAACTCGAACAGACCAATAAGAGCCTGCAGCAAAGGAGCCCTAAAGAACATAACCCAGGTTTGGGTCAATGGCAAATTAGTTTGTCCTCAGTAAAGAAATATTTTCCTTCTGTTTGAAGGGGCCATCTGTAGAATATATAATATAGCTATAGCAGTGGCCGTTAAGTGAACTGCAGTCAGCAACGTATTGCTCGCACTCATGCACACTTAAGGCGGGCATACACTGTGCAATTTCAGCAAGGTTACCAACTCACACTGTATGAGTAGAGCACATGCGATATAAACAAAGCTCACGGTTTATGTGCTCACACACATTACGTTCTGATGGTCGAGCTGCGACTTGTCTGCTCACTCAATCTGTGTGAAATATGTGTGTATCCAGAGAAACACTGCAAGTCTTACTCTAGTATTTTTTTTCCAGCTGTGGTGGCAGGTCCATTTTCCCAGGGGGAGGGGGTGACGCCCCCTTTCCCCAAGTGTTTAAACCTCCCCCCGCAAAGCAATTATGCGCATCCCGTGCGCAGAATGATCCACTTAAAGCTATATATATATAAATTGTAGTGCTCCTAAAATTTTGCTGGTACTCCTAACTTTTTGAAGTTGAGCAGTCGAGCCCTGACATCATATATTCATCATTTTACATATGCTGGCACACAAGCCTGAGTTATGTCTTACCAGAGTTTGGTGTACTCCGTGTCCATCATAGCAGGACACTCAGTGAGGATCTTCGTGATGCCCACAGCACAGATCTTCTTCTCCACCGGCCCCGAGACCTTCTGCACCTCAGGAATCACAATCTTCTCCACAACCATGCCAAACATCCTGAGGAGATGGGAAAAATAGAAAGGCTCAGCAAAAAAAAAAAAAAGTTAAACAAACATAGGCCCTCTTTTCAAAGATGCTTATATCAGTAATAAAAGCACACAACACAATACTTCCACAATATCTGCACTGCAAAATTACGACTAAATGATTGTACAACAACAAAGCAACTTACTTTGGTTGGATGCTATCAAATATCTCCTGCAATGCAATGGCACCATATTTCACAGAATAAAGGTTGATAAAGACGAGGAAACCTGTGAAGAGGAAAAGAGTGATGGTTCAGTATAGTGATTTGTAGAGTTCACAGGGACCATTTAAATATGTGGCAAATAAACTACAGAAACGACTGAAATCACTCACTCTTAACATATTTTGTTGTCTTGGAGCTCTGGAGCCTCTGAAAGAGCAGAATAAAGATCTGTTTCCTGTACTGGGTGATGGAATCTCTGCATACAAACACAACAAAGAAATAAATAGAGCACAGAAACATGTCAACGTTTTTTATTCATGTGTCCTCATAATGCGTTGCTTACGGAGGCATGTGCTCCACTATACTGTTGAGCAGATAGAAGCCTTGATGGTCATTAGCCTTCGATGCGATGAGTTTCTGGAACACTCCAAGAAGACCAGGCTGGAGGGGTAAAAGTATTTTAATGAGAGGGTATTCAAGTGAGGTAAACTGCATTATGGGTATTAGTCAAGCAAAAACATCATCTCACAAGACACTCACAATCTTGTCAGCGGCTGAGCTGGCGATAGTGGCGGCTCCTTTCTCCAGGTAGGCCTGCAGCAGCCGGACGAGTGGAGGGATGTTTCCGGTGCGTTCCCACAGGATGGGCTGCAGCAGGTGAGGAAACAGAGCCATGTAGGAGGAGGGGATGGAGTTGGAGTGGATCTCTAGCAACAGAGACATCACCTGAAAGACGTACGGCACAAACTCTGCAGGACCAGGGGACACAAGAGGGAGGGCTCATAAACACATGGCTTCATCAAGAGCTTAAGTGCAGGAAACACATTATACAGACCACTGCTCTTACTAGGGATGTTCATTTTGTTTTTTTCCCCCAACTGACAACCAAAGTTCCTTAACCGATTATTGTCCATTGACGAGAAGATTTTGTTAAATTAAAGTGGATTTTTCTGACAACACTCCAAAAACAAGTTCATGGAAAGGAAACCGAGAAGCCAGAAAGCACATCCCGTTTTGTTTTCTTTATTTTAAAAAGCAATGTTTTGTTTTTATTTTGAGTGTACACAAATAAAAGTAAACCCTTTACCATTTCTAATGAATATCTGTATGACCATTTTAAGTTGTTTCTGCTGTTGTAAGGGAAAAAATTCAAGTGAACGCGCACGCACCTCACACACATATCAGCTCTAGCATCGCTAACTTGACATCACAGCCTGTTCATTATCAAAATAAAATGGTCAACCAAAAACGTCGTAGAATCGGTGCCGTTCGGCACAAGCACTGCCTCTGTGGTGTTAGGCCAAGCCCATTTTTGCGAATGTGAAGGATGATGTTTTACGAGGACATTGGTACACAAAGTGCAAAGCCTAGTTTACATAAATATTAGAATAGCAGCCATCATGAATAATTGTGTGAAAAGAGGTTTAAGAGTTTATAAGTAACTTTATAACAGTGTAACGCACCCTGTACATCATTCTGTAGGATCTCGGTAAACACCGGAAACAGGGCCTCCTCAAAGCTGCTCACGGTGTCTGGATTTGCCTTGCAGGTGACCCTGACGGACAGGCACAGTGACTCAAACAGGTAATGGTTGAAATGTGGCTTACTGGGATTCTGAAGAGAAAAAAAGAAATTATAATAAAAAAAGTCATCTTTCAACAGGGTGCCAAAATATCCAAAAAGCATTTAATGTTGTGGCTGTTTAAAATGGAAGGGGGAAAAAGTACATATATAAAATATATTGCTTACTATACAAAGCAGTTTATTTAAATGATTAAGTTAAGTCTTAAATTTGGCAAATGAGCTCACTATATTACATGTTTTATTTAGTGAGTGGCTATTATCTGATCATTTACATGCTTCAGAAATTCTGCTAATAAAATAGTATGCTGAAAAGTATGTTGAAGCATGTGCCATGCTGAAGACACCCTGTGTATGAAACATTTGCATGGAGGTGTTCCGTCCTGCCTTTAGGATCAAGTCCGGCTTGGGAAATGTCCCCTTTACTGGACGGATATTTCTGTGTGTCCTGCCAGTGAATCCAATGCCATGGAGTGAGACAAGGACCACATTGACTGGACGCCAACCTGAATTAAAGCCCGCTTTCGTGGACAGCAGATTTATTGACTGGCGTACCTTGCTGACAAGGAGGAGCTTGTGGGTGAGCTGGCCGATGAGAGTGGGGATGTAGGGCACAATGGCGTCCTGCAAGAGGGAGAAACTCCTCATGATGGCTGGAGGTGTGGCAAACAGAAAAGGTCAAGGAGAAAATAGGAGAATATTAAAGTAAACTAAAAGTTGACAAATATGGTCTGTGACAATTAAACCACCAATTACCTTTCATGATGTACTCGTTCTCAGATGAGCCAGGGATTGCTAAAGCTTTGAACAGATGATTGAGTAACTGCTCTGTGAACGGTGCCATTTCAGTAGGTGTGATGCTGAAAATCAGGATTAGTTCAGAACAAAAAACAATGACACAAAATTCAGAGCATGACCACTCTTCTCATGTAGTGTATAAACTCACAGGGTGGAGTTGTTGGCTCCTCTCATGGTGAAGAGTCTCTCGAGTGCATGTGCAGCATAGGTGTGCTGAACGATGCTTTCTGCCTGCAGGTGGGACACCAGGAGAGGAACCGCCTCCAACAGCTGCTCTTTAGGAAGCTGGAGGACCAGACAGAAGACACACCATCACACACAACGAAGGACACTTGTGTAACGGAAAGCACACAATGTAATGGAAAAGAAAGTGCTTACCTGACTTCTGAAGGTCATAACATACTTGATGGCATCTGCTTTCAAAACTGGGAACTCATTCACTGAGGGGATGAAGAAGAAAACAACGCATTCGAAGCAATACCATCCCACTGCAGTTCCAGTATATATAGTATATATAAAGTTAAATGAGACGTAAATTACCGTTGGGAGACTTCAGGTCTACTAGAATGTGGTTGACAAAAAATTCAGACAGGTTCACCAACTCATTGGCTTGTGTTATCCCATGCTGTAAACCAGAAGAGAAAGTCTGTAAGACTGGACCTTAGACAAACTAAGATAAACAGTTAAACCTTAGACAAACTAAGTGAACAGTTCACAAACAAAAAGAAATCAGATGCAAAATATTCTTGAAACTGGCTCCAAAAATCAAGTAAACTGAATTTTTACAGCTCGTTTTCTAAAAAGTCATTAAGGTGCGAGACAACACATGTAAGCCTCTTGATTCAATGAAAAACACTTTTTAAACAGTCTCCTGTTACAACCTCCTGGCGTAACAAGATAAGTGATACAATAGCTACATAAAAATGTCAAAACACTTTCAAAAAGGTGATTTGCTCTATTTTACCATATATATATCAATGTTCATACCCAAACTATAACCTTTTATCCCAGTACACATTTGTCCCCTGTTATTTAAATGTTTGTAATATTAATAATAATGTGTGGTTGAAAAGACTGTTTGTGAAGCTGCTTCATACAGTACATTTACACGGCAGCTGCTCTCTCTGGATTACCACATATATACACACAAACACTGACGGCAAAGCTGATATCTATAGTGGTCGAACCACTATTTGTGACAAAAGTGTGAGCACTGTGAAAGTTATACTTATAAAATATGCTCAACCTATTGTGGAACCTGGGAGTTTTGTTTGACCCCACGTTATGCTTTCATTCACACATCGGTCAGACTGTTAAATCATGCTTCTTTCACCAGCGGAATATTGTACGTAAACGACCTTCTCTCAACTTTGGAGATGCTGAAACTGTTATTCATGCTTTCATAACTTCCAGATTGGACTACTGTAATTCCTTATACAGCGGCCTACCCACCAAAGCAATACATCGCCTTCAAATGGCACCCCTATCCTTCATCAACTTCACTGGCTTCCTGTGGTCAATCGCATCCAGTTTAAACTATTAGTCTTAGTTTATAAAGCTCGTCACGGTCCCTCACCTCAATACCTCACTGAGTTAGTGCAACCATATCTTCCTGCACGGCCTCTTAGATCTAGCAACGACAATTTGCTTGTCGTCCCGAGGTTTAAACTATCTACTGTGGGTGGTAGGGCTTTTAGTGTTGTAGGCCCTAAGCTATGGAATAAGCTTCCCCCCAAACTTCGTGCCATCGACAACCTACAAATTTTCAAGTCAAAACTTAAAACTCCTATCTTCACCATGCTCAATAAATAATCTTCAATTCTATTCTCTCTCACCTCTACTTTTTTATTTTTTTACACCCTTTGTCGAAATTTATATTTTGCAAAAAAGGTTTATATGTTTGTCATCTTTGACTTATGTTCATTGTTTTTAGTGTTTGCTTGTCTCCATCTGCTTCTCTGCTTGTTCGCTTGATATAGCCTAATAAGCTGACTGCCTGTTTCTTTTGTCTATTTTTTGTATTATTTTGTGAAGCGACCTTGGGTTCTTGAAAGGCGCTATAAAAAATAAACATTATTATTATTGGGTTGATACTCACATGCTCCAGCAAATGCAACTTTTAACATGATCCACTCGTTTAAAAACTTCAATTATATTAAAGTCCATTATATAAAATGTATTTAGCCAATAAATATCTAATTACAGCTCTGTGGAAATTATCTTCGCGAGAGACGTTCTGTGTAAAATCTGGACAAACAAAAACATTAATAATTCTGATAACATGCCAGAAGACATGGACTCCATAATTGTGATGATGTATTCGCTGTTTTGTTTATTTTTTTCTGACAAAATTGTTTGCATATTCCATTCTCTTCACTCTTTAACCTTTCAAACAACTCATAAACCTTTTAAATTGTAGTTTAAAACGAATGCTTATATTTATGGGGAGTTTATAGACTATAGACTTTCGTTTATGTTCTCCGTTTGAAAACATTAGACTAAATATATTTTGCCTGTTGTTAATATGCCGTTGTTATAAATAGAAAGATGCAACAGCAGTAATGTTTTTTTTGTATTCAAGTATTTTGTTTTACGCTTTTTTTAAATTTGTTAGAATAATTTGACATGCTATATTCATTACCTGTTTGTTTACCTAATCAAAGATTTTATTTAAAAAAAAGACAATTTAGTTACAGATCATATATATATATATATATATTGTTGTTGAAGTGTCTCTTGTTTTGCATGTAAGGAGGGAGTGAAATTGCAAAAATTAGAGTATTTAAAAAGTGTTAAATAAAACAGTTTGTTCAGAGCTGTTGTTATAATTGTCAAAAACAGAAATAAAACAAATATCGGTTCTATATATCGGTTATCAGGCACATAAACATGTAAATAATTGGTATTGGTAATAAAAAATAAATTTTATATCAGTCGATTGCAAAAAAAAAACTTGATCTAAAAGCACTATCTATAACATCTCACCTTTTGCGTCTGAGCTTTGGAGGCCAGAGATGTCACCAGGTAGATGGCAGCATCTTTGTGCTTCCAGTTCACACCAGGGTTCTTGGCATACTCTGCCAGCATGGAGCTCACATAGCCAGAGAAGATGCCCGTCACCGGGCCCTCGAAAAATTTACAGAGGCCTCGCACCAAATCACAGGCTGCTCTACGCCTTGTGTCGATGTCTGAGGACAGTAGGCATCATTTACTACACACATCAAGAAAGACAAGTGCCTGAACAATATAGTGTAGCATCAACAGACCTGAGCCTTCAAGGTCTCTGATGATGTACTCCTCCGAGTTATCTTCAAAAGCCTCTTCATCTGCACCTATTCACATACAAATATCAATTTACAACATGTACAAATAATTCAGAAGGATTTGTACATCTCATTAGCCGTTTTTTTGTTAACTACTGACATAGACGTTGACACATACTTCTGAATTCCATGTTGGGAACGATGACTTTCTCACAGATACTGGTGAGAACATTCTGATCTTCAAAGAGATGTTTATAGTGTGGCCGCTCACACACTGACGCCAAAAACTGGATAGCATTGCTCACAAGCTACAACAGACACAATATTATCAGGCACCATTAAGAGAAAACTAACAGCACTATGAACACTAAAATAATATAGTGGCAGACATTGTTTTAAAGTCTTGAAACATGTATGAACAATATGCATGTTAAATACAATCCACTTACCAAGTCATATTTGACCTCCTGACCTGTTGTGACCAGCAGGTTCCAGATAGCAGTGACGAAGCGAGGCAAGTAGGGCTGGAACTCTTCGTCGTATTTTTGAGCGTAAAGTGCAGCGTTATCACAGATTTGAGATTTCAACAACTCCAACAGACCAGCCTCCTCCTCATCCTACAGCAAAAGTTACATTTTATTTTCTTAATTTGACTTATTTGAAGTCTGTGTTGAAAGAAATCAGATTTATGAGCACTCCTCTGCAACTGTTGACATATTTTAACATGAACAAACTCACGTCTGTTTGCAACAACTTGTTATCCAAGGTCAATAAGTTATGAAAATTTGTCATCCAAGTCTCCATGTTATCCTCGAAGAACTCTGGAAGATCCTGAAGAAATTGGAGAAAGAAAAAAAGAGATGTTGCTTGCAAAAACAGAAAAAATGTATAAATTGAAAAAGGTGTCTCGAGAGGAATGAGTGCAGACTTACTTGGAAGTTAAGGCTGTAGAAAAGTTTTGAAATAAGCGTTAGAGAAGAGAAGAGCACTTTCAGGGCGTTGATATCTGTTGCATGAGTTTGACACAAATCAATTGTAGCCTAAAAGAAAGAAAACAAATGACATTTGAATTTCCATATCACATATGTTGTAACGATTATAGAATTTAGTAATCACAAGATTACAGCCACTCATTGACTTCACCTTGAAAAGTTCAGTGAGAGGCTGTGCAAAAGTGTCCAGTACTAGCTTGATCTCGGACCACAGCTCATTGGACTTAAACTCATGGCGGTATCTGTAAGATAATAAGAGATAACGCACAAAATTTTGGATACATCAAACTTAAGTCAAGTTCAAAAACATACATAATTCACTGAAGATTAAAACACATTATGTAAAAGGACTACAATGTTGCATTCATCCATTCCTTTGCATCTCAAATACCTTTTAAAAAGGGAATGCGCTGTGCGAAGAATTCCGTTGATGATGTGGAAGTCTCCGCTCTGGAAACGGTTCACCATCTCAGTCAAGAGATCCGGCCATTTCTGAGGAAAGTCCTCTCGTCCGATGATGCTGATCGCATCACTCAGCTGCAGAAGGGAAAACAAGTCATATCTACTGCTTCTTGCTACATGAGCATTTACATCAGCAGATCAATAGAGCAGTGTTTCCCAACCCAGTTCCTCGAGGTAATGGTACTCAAAACTTTTGACTCCCGATCCACAACAATTAGGGCTAGGCTTTACATTGAGTATTAATGATATTACTATTTTGCAAGTGACTGAGCATTACAGCCAAACTAATGTCCCCATTTTAAAAACAAAGCATTAGGTAACAAACAATATATATATATATATATATATATAATATATATATATATATATATATATATATATATATATATATATATATATATAATATATATATATATATATATATATAAAGGCAGACATTTAGGCCAAAGTGGCAAGGATCTTTGTCATTATTTTCTTTGTTATTAAAAATTAAGAACAAAGATACAAATTACACACACACAACCTAACATACAAATGAAACAAACAGTGCTTTATTTGTTCAGCTACAGTAGGTGTATTTAACAGCATTTAGCATTGAAGAAAGCTACTATTAAAGTTCAGTTAAGAGCAGTAAGGGATTTCCTCAGTGTTTTGTTGTTTTATTAACATTAAAGTGAGTTCTTCCAAAATATAAAATTGTTATTTACTCTCTCAAGTTGTTTAAATCCCTATAAGTTTTTTTCTTCTGTTGCAAATAAGTTATTTGGAAGAATGTGGGTAACCAAACAATTGATGTACCCCCATGACTTCCATAGTATATATTTTTCAAAAATCGTGATAATCGCACACCCCTACATTAGATATACAATATTTTTTATAGTCAGCAAAGGTAACATGATAATATAATTTCGGGATGTGGACGATCCCCAAACCTAAAATCAGCCAGCTTTTATTTTGGCCGGTTGCCAGGAAGTACTTTAGTGCCGGTTTTAGTCATGGTTTCAGCACTGCTGAGTGAAGTGAGTCAATGAATGTCACAGTTTTGCATTTTGCCCTGAAATCGGCAGATTTATACATTTAGCTCTAAAAGAAATCTTTTACAGTACTACAGTGTCGATCTAAAACGGTGTTCAACAACAGCTGTCAACCATGTTGGTACGCAAATGAGCGGTCTGAACTTATTTACCCAGCACATTTTTTATTTTGGTCACACATGCGCACCACTTATGTGCAACCCTGCATATAGTTCATCATACCATCGTAATACACATCATAATCCACCCTCTATTTCTACCCTATTTTTCATACCAACAGAAAAATATACTGGGATACCCTGGCTTCTCTTGAGAGTCCCCAGCTTCACAGCATAGTTAATGCTATAAAGTCTGCACGTTGATGTGATTGGTAACAAAGTAGTTTGCAACAGTGTTTTTGAGACTGTCATTTTTCCACTGCAGTTTTAAGGAGAAAATACTCAGCAATGGTGTTGATGTATGCATTTGCACATAGTTTGTCTTAATGTATATTAAAAACACCAGTTTAAGAGGCTCATGGATTTATGCTGGTATTTCAGTTAGAATAGATAGAAAGTTCAGTTCAGTTAGAACAACTGCATATTTGTATTGACAATTGGAATTTGATTATTTTATGATTGTTGATATTTGTGTTTTGAAAAGGTTTTTGACTCCTATTTTCTACATAAAAAAAAAACTTTTTTTTAATTCAGACTAGTTAAAAATGATGTCGGTCAACCCAAATCTGAAGAGTGCCTACCCGAATGGCTACCAGGGATTTTGAAATTTCGTGAGCCCTGCAGACTGAGGGAATCCTAGTTATTCAGAAACAGTTGTTGAAAGGGTAAACTAAAATAATTATCTTGACATTTTTATTTTAGTTGTTGCAGATTATTTTGTTTTATTTTGAGTCATAATCTGGAGAACCCCTTGAAGTTTACCCTGGTCCCCTGGTTGAGAACCACTGCTCTAGAGACTACAACAACATGGTTTATTAAAAACCCAGTAATGTGGATTTTACAGCTGCAGCATTTATTCCAGATAACAGAAGAATAACTGCAGTAAAGCAACTTTATTCTAACCAGTGCTTCTAATAGGTTATCTGAAATAGGTACCTGTTTTTGTATTTGCTCTGGGCTGGTCAGCATCAAATTAACAATGTTGGCTTTGATAGCAGTCCGATCAGGATCAGAGATTTTGTTTGGTTCATCCTCAACCTGAAGAGAACATTCACAAATCCACATTGAACATCCAGCTATCACACATCAGACTGCTTTAGTAATATTTACCAGGATACTCACTATGCGCCAGTTCCTCTTGATGTAGTTCTTGAAGGTGACGGCCGAACACACACGGATGACATCTTCTTGGGACTTCTCTAGTACTGTGAGCAGTAAAATGGGGTAGTTCTGGGTTCCCTCCACTGATTCAAGAAATTTTTCAGCTAAAGATGGAGAAGCCAATGAAAACAAACAAGAAAACATGATCAATTCCTTCACCTGGTAAACCACCTCTTCATTTACATGCATCACGAATCAGGGCTATGCTCGGGACAGCTGACAGAATTGTCACCGGCTGCGTCGTCACGAAAGCTTATCTGCAAAATTGTGTCAAAATGGCATCCTGGCAAGTATTCACGTACACCCACATTACATTATTATGCATTAGGACGTCAATCAGCTTCAATAAGGACTCATTTATATTAGCCTATATACAGTGAAAACTATGCATTGTTGTTTTACATTTCATCATTTATTGTACCTGAACACTATACCCGAAGACCTAACTGAAAAACTCAAGGCACTGTTTAATATATTTTTGTTATATTGCTTCTAATTTGTTTCTTTGTTCTTCATTATTACTGACTGCCAACTTGTCTTTAGTAATATTTGAACTTTATATTAGGCTAATATTAACCTATATAGTATATTGACACTAGAACTGAGAAATTTCCCAGGGATCTTAAAATATGGTGTCATAAACATATATATTAAATACAGGGTTAAATTGGCCATTGATACAAAACAAAAACAATAACTTTTTTGTGGCAGGGCAAGTAAAAAAAACTGATGCATTGGCCCAGTAAAAACAAATCCTTAGCGTTGAGCCCTGCAAACATACGTTCATGGTCAAATCTAAAGTAAATTCAATATATATTTTTTAAATACTCTAAAATGTGAATGTTACCTGGCCGTCTCACAGCTGGGTCAGGGCTTAGTGTTTTCTGCAGATACTCAGTCAGGGTTTGGAGATTTGCATCATTGAGCTCCATGATTGCTACAGAAATAAAAACATCATCTATGAGAACTGATGCAGTAGAGATAATCGGTAATAACTCACAATAACCCCTCCAAAATTACAAAACATATTCAACCATGGCAAGGACTTTCCGTAAACTAACTGAATCACTATGACACTTATTAAAATCATGTCATTCTGGGAACAGAACACTGATGCTGATGAAGTAAACGGATGTATTTGAACGCATTGACAAATGAAAGACATGCATTAAAAGTATATTTTGACGTAAGGCTTACTCTTTAATGTTTATTTTGCATATCCCTTATCTTGATAGTGAAGACTGTTGATATTTATAATCTTGACAGATGGCAACACACATCCTTGGCCTGCTCTGACCGAAGCTCACTATCACGGCCTGACAGGTAAGTTATCTCACCTAGAATTTATGAATAAACACGGTTATTTATGATCTGTGTGTGAGCGACTGCTGGTTTATGGTGACCACCATATGAGTTTGGATGTAACGTTATCTGAAAGAGTTTAAAGACAGAAACTCGGGCCATGATTCACGTGCTAAAGCTGTTAGCATACTAAAATGCTAGTCATCTTAATAGTCAAAGTAAACAGCGTTTCAGCATTTTCTATTAAACATGCAGAACGCTGAAGAAACCGTTAAACAGGGTTCATTTAGAAAAGAAATGCGGAAAACTGTGGTTAGTTTTTAAAGATGTGGTTAGTTCACGAGCTAACTCTCGAGCTCACTTTAACAGCGCGCGCT
The DNA here is from genome assembly GCA_036326025.1 of Chrosomus eos. Classification (NCBI taxonomy): domain Eukaryota; kingdom Metazoa; phylum Chordata; class Actinopteri; order Cypriniformes; family Leuciscidae; genus Chrosomus; species Chrosomus eos. The sequence continues at coordinate 29,317,036 of CM070839.1, forward strand.
GCGTGCGTCAACATTCAAACAAGATAATTCAATATCTCATTGTTTAATAACGCCTAGAAGATAACAGAGAGTGGATTTATTAATAATGAGAAGATATAAGGGCTCTTACCGTTAGCTGTAGGTTACAGTGCTGTGCTAATCACCGGCGAGAAGTTTCAAACGTCTCCCACAAGTGCGCGGTCACGACTTCGCGCATGCGCACTAATGAGGCACATAAAGAAGCGCACGTGGGGGCGCATGTATGTATATCATGTAGGCTACTGCCTCCTCGTGTAGGAAAGGTTAATTGTACTGGCCTCATTTTAGAAAAAAAAAAAAAAAAAACAAAGATTGTAAAATTATATTTTGCATAAAAATAAGTCTATATTCCGCCCAGTTTTCGTAGACTGAGCGGATATACAGTAGCCTACCTTGTCTAAGGATTTGAGCAAAAATGTAGGCCTAGTCCAATTACACAAATGCTTATTTTCTCTAGCAGTTACTTTGTTGGTTGTTTAAATTATCCAGTTAAAAAATGTAGTCATACAATTAGTATATTTTTGTAAACTTCATCATCATGATGGTATTTTTTTTTAGCTGTTGTGCCATTGGTGTTTTCTTTCTGACACCCACAGCCTAAAAATGCAAATAGAATAGTCGTTCTTGTGTGATGATCATAATAGGATGCAAATTCAAAAGGTTAAAAAATGGATAGACTTTATTGTGATACGTATATTGTGTACATAACAGCATGTTCAAAGTCTGAATCTTTTGATCATTCAAGTAAACCAAACCACAGGTTGATATCCGTCCTTTATCACTGCAAACGGCTGAACTCTGAGATTACCTGTGCTGAACACGTATCTAGCTCTGGGTAGTTTAAATGTAACAAAGAAGAAAGAAGAAGAAGAAGAATGGTTAATTGGTGCACCATTTTCACCATATAAAATATTAAAGATTAAATAATATAAAAGTAAATTCATATTAAAGATTATATAACCAGCATTTGACATTGGTATAACTTCAGTTTTGTTGTTTTCGACTAAATGTTTTATAGATGATCTATAAAAAAAATTACCTTTTCTCCTCTGTCTAGTCATATACAAAGACATACATAATTCATAAATTTCTGTCCCTACTTAATTTTGGGATATTCTTTGTGGGATATTAATAGTTACGGTATATAACACAGAGTGTGACTATTTTTAAAGACATTCAGTCTGACTGTCCTTTCTTCTGTGTATTGTTTCATTTTGTAATTACTTTGCATTGTCTCTTGTATTTTTTATGAGTTCCTGCAAAAACTCAACATATAATTGCTTCTGGTTCCTCGTGATTATTGTTTTTATGCCCCAGAGCTCAGCATTTGATTTGATTTAAATCTATAGTTGTGAAAATCTAAATCAGACATTGTAATGATTACAGCAATTAAGACCATTCAGACTACTGTCAGAGAGAAAAAACAAGAACACAAACCTGCCAGAAAGACAACGAAAACTAATTTGAACGCTGGGTGGCAGTGTTATGCTTTTGGATATTTCATCTGAACCCTCACTTGGTTACAATCACATAAAATGTGAATTTGCAGATATGAAAAGATGCCATTGGCGCAAGCAATTTTGATTCACATAAAATATTGTAAACCAACGAGTCTGGTCTTGGTCTCCATTTTCTGAAGGTCTTGGTCTTGTCTCGGTCTCAACCTTGTGTCCTCGAACCGCATCAGACTCAAAGAACTCAGCATTTGATCTCAAGACCAGTCAAGGCCACAACTGGGGGGATAATAAATTGCTGGTTTATTTTCTGATCAAAAATGAACAGAAATTAAGCCTTAGCAGCTGTGCTATATTCACTGTAAAACCATGGCTTCATAAGGCTTATTGCTTTATTATTTTATATAGCCTAAGCAATATCACAAGAGCAAAAGAGCTGTTTTCACAAATAGTATGAGCACGATTGCAAACACGATCTTGATGACTATAAAACATCAAAAAAAGTTTTTTAAAACAATCTCAACATTATTTTTGCAGTTGTAATTTTACCAATTCAGATGCAGCTTCTGTGCCATCTCTGCAATGCAAAGATGTATTTTCCTGTTATGATTTAATTTGATTGATTACAGTTCTATATAGTGTCTAATTATTCTAACTGTATTTATTGATTATAATACATTTTTCATGCAGTACATGTGGATCTTTCAGATGAATTTGAGGAGTTCTGGTCTTGGTCTTGTCTTGGTCTCAACCACCCAAAGTCTTGGTCTCTTGTCTTGGTCTCACACACTGGTCTTGTCCTTAACCCCTCAAAGTCTTGATCTTGTCTTGGTCTCACACACACTGGTCTTGTCTTTAACCCCTCAAAGTCTTGGTCTCTTGTTTTGGTCTCACACACTGGTCTTGTCCTTAACCCCTCAAAGTCTTGGTCTCACACACTGGTCTTGTCCTTAACCCCTCAAAGTCTTGATCTTGTCTTGGTCTCACACACACACTGGTCTTGTCTTTAACCCCTCAAAGTCTTGGTCTCTTGTTTTGGTCTCACACACTGGTCTTGTCCTTAACCCCTCAAAGTCTTGGTCTCACACACTGGTCTTGTCCTTAACCCCTCAAAGTCTTGATCTTGTCTTGGTCTCACACACACTGGTCTTGTCCTTAACCCCTCAAAGTCTTGATCTTGTCTTGGTCTCACACACACTGGTCTTGTCCTTAACCCCTCAAAGTCTTGGTCTCTTGTCTTGGTCTCACACACTGGTCTTGTCCTTAACCCCTCAAAGTCTTGATCTTGTCTTGGTCTCACACACACTGGTCTTGTCCTTAACCCCTCAAAGTCTTGGTCTCTTGTCTTGGTCTCACACACTGGTCTTGTCGTTAACCCCTCAAAGTCTTGATCTTGTCTTGGTCTCACACACTGGTCTTGTCCTTAACCCCTCAAAGTCTTGATCTTGTCTTGGTCTCACACACACTGGTCTTGTCCTTAACCCCTCAAAGTCTTGATCTTGTCTTGGTCTCACACACACTGGTCTTGTCCTTAACCCCTCAAAGTCTTGGTCTCTTGTCTTGGTCTCACACACTGGTCTTGTCATTAACCCCTCAAAGTCTTGGTGTCTTGGTCTCACACACTGGTCTTGTCCTTAACGCCTCAAAGTCTTGACCTTGTCTTGGTCTCACACACACTGGTATTGTCCTTAACCCCTCAAAGTCTTGGTCTCACACACTGCTCTTGTCCTTAACCCCTCAAAGTCTTGATCTTGTCTTGGTCTCACACACACTGGTCTTGTCCTTAACGCCTCAAAGTCTTGATCTTGTCTTGGTCTCACACACTGGTCTTGTCCTTAACCCCTCAAAGTCTTGGTCTCTTGTCTTGGTCTCACACACTGGTCTTGTCCTTAACCCCTCAAAGTCTTGATCTTGTCTTGGTCTCACACAGACTGGTCTTGTCCTTAACCCCTCAAAGTCTTGGTCTCACACACATGGTCTTGTCCTTAACCCCTCAAAGTCTTGATCTTGTCTTTGTCTTACACACTGGTCTTGTCCTTAACGCCTCAAAGTCTTGATCTTGTCTTGGTCTCACACACTGGTCTTGTCCTTAACCCCTCAAAGTCTTGATCTGGTCTTGGTCTCACACACTGGTCTTGTCCTTAACGCCTCAAAGTATTGGTCTCTTGTCTTGGTCTTACACACACTGGTCTTGTCCTTAACCCCTCAAAGTCTTGATCTTGTCTTGGTCTCACACACTGGTCTTGTCCTTAACCCCTCAAAGTCTTGGTCTCTTGTCTTGGTCTCACACACTGGTCTTGTCCTTAACGCCTCAAAGTCTTGGTCTCTTGTCTTGGTCTCACACACACTGGTCTTGTCCTTAACCCCTCAAAGTCTTGATCTTGTCTTGGTCTCACACACTGGTCTTGTCCTTATCGCCTCAAAGTCTTGGTCTCTCATCTTGGTCTCACAAACTGGTCTTGCCCTTAACCCCTCAAAGTCTTGGTTTTGGTCTCGTCTTGGTCTCAACCCCTCAAAGTCTTGTCTTGGTCTCAACACACACTGATCTTTATCTCGATCTCAACCCCTCAAGTTTTGGTCTTGTCTTGGTCTCAACACACGCTGATCTTGATCTCAACCCCTCAAGTCTTGGTCTTGGTCTCAACACACACTGATCTTGGTCTCAACACACATTGATCTTGATCTCAACCCCTCATGTCTTGGTCTTGGTCTCAACACAACCTGATCTTGGTCTCAACACACACTGATCTTGATCTCAACCCCTCAAGTCTTGGTCTTGGTCTCAACACACACTGATCTTGATCTCAACACACACTGATCTTGATCTCAACCCCTCAAGTCTTGGTCTTGGTCTCAACACACACTGATCTTGGTCTCAACACACACTGATCTTGATCTCAACCCCTCAAGTCTTGGTCTTGGTCTCAACACACACTGATCTTAATCTCAACACAAACTGATCTTGATCTCAACCCCTCAAGTCTTGGTCTTGGTCTCAACACACACTGATCTTGATTTCAACCCCTAAAGTCTTGGTCTTGGTCTCAACACACCCTGATCTTGGTCTCAACACACACTGATCTTGATCTCAGCCCCTCAAGTCTTGGTCTTGGTCTCAACACACACTGATCTTGATCTCAGCCCCTCAAGTCTTGGTCTTGGTCTCAACACACACTGATCTTGATCTCAACACACACTGATCTTGATCTCAACCCCTCAAGTCTTGGTCTTGGTCTCAACACACACTGATCTTGATCTCAACCCCTCAAGTCTTGGTCTTGGTCTCAACACACCCTGATCTTGGTCTCAACACACACTGATCTTGATCTCAACCCCTCAAGTATTGGTCTTGGTCTCAACACATACTGATCTTGATCTCAACCCCTCAAGTCTTGGTCTTGGTCTCAACACATACTGATCTTGATCTCAACCCCTCAAGTCTTGGTCTCAACACACACTGATCTTGGTCTCAACACACACTGATCTTGATCTCAACCCCTCAAGTCTTGGTCTCAACACACACTGATCTTGGTCTCAACACACACTGATCTTGATCTCAACCCCTCAAGTCTTGGTCTCAACACACACTGATCTTGATCTCAACCCCTCAAGTCTTGGTCTAGACTGTTTTAACACAACACCTGATCTGGTTGTCTCAACAAACACTGATCTTGGTCTCAACCAGTGATTGTCTCATTTTTGTAAGTGGTATACTGTGATATACACCCCCCCACACTGGTCTTAGTCTTGAATTGATCTCGGTCTCTTGACTACAACACTATTGTAAAGAAGCAATCAAATTCCAATAAAAAATATCAAGCAGCAAAGACTCACTCCACACAATGTACAACATGAAGATTTACTTAAAGTACATCAAAACTCATATTTTATTTTATGTATAGCAATACAATTTACATATTAAATAACACTATAATAGAATGCTTTGATATAGCTTTCAACAAAAAAAAGAGAGAAAAAAAGAGAGAAAAAATTCCATTGTGTGTTATTCCAGATTACAAAAAGAGGATATGATGGTGACACCCACCTGCTTTGTATGGGGGAATTATCCTTACAAGAGCTATTCTATTGCACTTCTGGACAATGAAACAGATTTGATTTAGATTCAAAGGGGGAAACAGAGAAACACCACAATCACTGCCTTAGTTTATGATTGTTGTGAGTGTGTTTGGAATATGATGTCAGACACCTTCTGAAGGATCTGGGGACATTTTGTGTTAACCATCAATATGAGAACTAAACACAAAACTAAAAACAATATGATTTATATGAAAATAGAACGTTTGCGACTATATGCCAGGATACAAAGCTTTCAGAGAGCGATGGGTTAATGAAGCAACAAAAGATATGTACATGATAATATATATTTGCAAATGCAACCCACAAATAATGCTAGAGCAAGAAAAGGAAAAAAGGGGATACCACAGGACATAAAGGTAAGAAAAGATTTAGAAATGCAGCTTGTCACCTCCAACGACCTTACGTGATGTACGGGCAGAGTCAGAATATTACCCCAAATGTTGGAGAGATATGACTTCATTTTTCGGCCTCCATCTTAGGAGAAATAAACACCTTCAATGTTGGTCTTCTCCATTTTAACAGCATAACGATTTCAATCTTTCTAAAGCATTTCAAGAGACGAATAAAAATTCAACAGCTTTCTTCTTCAAAAGAAACAAGTACAAGTATACATTCTCATTCAATTGCAACAAAAAAAACAAAACAAAAATAAAGGTGACCAGTGAAACAAACATTTTTAGTGGAACAATTTTGACAAAGACAAACTAGAAAGAAAGAAAAAACATGAAAAAAAAACATTATTTTGCCCGTGGAATCATCCTTTTTCCAGACACTTCCAAAAACATTCTTTTTAAAACTGCTTTACCCAACAACAACAAAAAAAAAAACTTTCCCACGTGTTTCTTGAATGTCAGTTTAGTCTTTGGTAAAAATTAATGAATCACGGGTCCCCTGTTTTTTTTAAGACTGATTCTAATGTTACTTTAGCAAGGCCTTTGTGCTGTATGGCATGAGAACAGTTTATGATATTACAGTAACCGTCTTTCCTAGCGTATCTGAGGATCTTCGATACTTAAGAAGTCTGTTTATTGAAGAAATGTTTAGACAGAGTCTACAGGTTTCTAGTAAAACCAGCCAATACCAAACACAACACAAACCTATATCACACACACACATACACACACCTGCCGAGGTGAAATGAGACTGTACAGAAGGCATCGAGAGACTTGTATACATTATTCTCAAAGTGATGGGACGGCTTGTGACAGAGAACTATTTAAAAAAAAAAAAAGGTCAAAGTAGAGCAGTATAAAATTACAAAATGAAGTGGGCAAATAACAGAATTAACTCCTACATTATGAGTCACATGATATCATTACCTGTCCGGTTGCACTCAAGTGACACAAGTAGCAGCTTGCAGCATAAAGCAATGGTGAAATCAAACCAGCAGGGGGTGCTAGAGAAGTCATGAGCTCTGGGGTCCTTCAACCGAGCGCAGTGACTGTGACGGTTAACATTTACAAAAGCACAAGTTATCATGATATACCATATATTCATATATATTAAAAGCAGAATATGAATCATACAAAAGTTCACAGTAGCTGTTTTAATACCACCTTTTTGGAAAGTAAATATGGGTCTAACTAGAAGCATAATGAATAGATCTACTATTTGGGGTGCGAAAGCAAATAAACAAACCAAAACTAACAGTCCATATGGTGTTTCATCTGTGAATCTGACGTTTTGTGGCGAGTCTTCGCAAGTTGGATGTGGGATTAATCTCTTTTTCCAGCTTCTGAGGTGCGCGTGGAAAACGTTTTCCGTCTGTGGCGGTCATTTCGCGAGCTTCGGAGAGCAGCTTTATTATGGAATGTCAAAACAAGGGCGTGACGGTGAGAGCTCAAGTGAGCGAGAGAGACCGACTGTGGTCGAGATGGTGAGTAGGCAGTAACACTGATAGTTTCATAGTGCAAACTAGACAGAACTGTGTTTCATTTTGTTTCGTTTGTTGTGAACTCAAAAAACGTCGGTGCAAATGTTCAGTAGGATAACATTAAGACATAAAATGGCGAAAAAATAAATATCAAAAACTTTTTATCAGTGTAAAAAAGTAATCAGGTTATTCTTTTAACCAAGAGTTCTGGCAAAAAAGGCCTCAGAAAAAGTCTGTCTTAGTCCTTGAAGTTTTACAAAGTTAGATTAAGTGCCTCTTCGGGGGCTTTAGACGAGGGACTCCATGCTTTCGGCCGGGTCCGATTCGTCAGACATGGCCATACTGCCGTTTCTGTCCAGGGACATGGGGCTGGATCCGTTCTCTTTCGTGCTTATCAGACTGAGCATAGCTTTGTAAAGGTACTGGTACTGTTCCTGAAAAACAGAGGGAGACATAAAACATGACTATAGAAGGGGGCATAGAGGGAAGTTTTGGAGAAAATGAATGTTTCCTTTAGAAAACTAGATTTTCTGAAAGCAATAAACAAAACAAAAAAGTGATGCCTGATTTGACTAGGATGTTCTGGCCTATATGGCTCCATATATCCTCCAGTCCAGTAGGAGGCAGAAACGTAACTTTTATGTTTGTGCGTAGAAATGTCAGAAGAAGCAGGAGAACATTTCTTGTGAAGTGCTGAATGATATACGAGGGATCACAGTTTTACTGTTAAAATGGATTAAATAATATGATCCAGCTCATAACTTCCAGAAGGAAAAATGTATATTGTGGCCACAAATTAAGAATTTGTTCCCATGATTAAATCAATGTGGCAATGTTCCCTTTTTTTAGACAACATTGTACTAATTCAAGAACGAATGAATACACTGTGGGAATTCATTTTTTGGACACATTTTACTAACTTCTTGTAATTCGAGAATTAATAAGTCGTGTGAATGTATTTGTGGCCACGTTGACCACGTTGTGCTACTTGTTGCAATTTGGGAACAAATTAATATGTTGTGCGAACAAATTAGTGGCAACATTGTATTCATTTATCGACAAACAAATTAGTACAATGTTGTATGAATTCGTTCTAATTTGGGAATTAAGTCGTGGGAATGAATTTGAGGCTATATTTTATTAATCCGTTTCCTCGTTTTAGTTAAATCGTGGCCACGTTGTAATACTTTGATCTAATTTGGGAACAAATGAAATAGTCATGGATCAAATCCTGTTTTTTCTCTGCATGTTATGTATGGGGCTCTGTAAAATAATGCTTGCTGATCAATTTCGTTTTGGTAACATTTTTAATGCCTCATTAAGCATTAAAGTGAGTGTCAATTTACTGGCAGATTAAATTCACCCAGCCAGAGGTTCCTTTTGTATTCTGTAGAAGAAATAAAGTCATAAAGGTTTGAGGGTGTGTGTGTGAACTAAACCTTTAAATATGACCAGTATAAATGCATAAAGCTCAATATAAACCCTTACAATGTCGGTAAAGACCCCTGGTCTCATGAGGTTGATCATCTTGGCCACCTGATAGACCCCCACAGCTCCTTCACTCTCCAGCTGCTGTGACAGTGTGGTGAGAGCACATAACATCCCAGCAGACACTGCACCAAACCTGTCCACACACACACATTTACATCATCATATAGAAACATAACTGTTGCTCGACCCATTCCACCTCTTAGGGTGTACTCACACTAGGCACACTAGGAAAAGCGCTTTGGCTAATAGACTGTCTAATAGATTTATCCCTTATGCAGAACAGCCATTTTCACTTGAAGATTATTACGAGGGCAACTGACGCGGATGGAGGATTTGCAGCTTTACTCTCTAACTACGATTCATGATCATCAGTAAGGTGAAAACAGGACAGTCAGATCGCCTAGTGTGAGTAAAGCCTTATATTAAACAAGAAATAAAGTGTAGGGCAGGACTTTTATTTCTATTATTGTTTCATTGAGATTTGACTGGAACATGACATGTTGTGTCTATGTGACAAGAAATTAAAGAATAAGTTTAAAAATGTGGGACAGGGTTTTTTAGTATTATTTATATACTACTATTACAGTATTTACTAATATTTGAATTAGCTTTTATTTTTATAATTTCAGTTTTCCTTCAATCAATTTTGAGTTTGTTTAGTGATTTTGTTATATGCATTTGTCATTTGTATTATTTTAAATATTTTATTTAGGTTTCATTTATTTCAGTTTTAAATTTCAGAGCTTTTACTTAAACTTATTTATTTAAGTTAGTTACCGAAGCAACATTTCTAATTTTTGTCTTTTAAGTTTTTCAAGTTTCTAATCTAATATATATATAAAATCATGCAAAATATGACCAAGAATGTGCATGAGGACATTTTTTTTAATAACTTTAAGACCTTTATGTTCTAATGAAACTAATGTGTATTGTAGTATTTATTTATTTTTTAAAGAAAGAAATTCAACCAAGCATCTAAATAAATAAATGTAATAATAATAATAAAATAAATACACATAATTAAAACAAATAAATATAACCATAACCATATTTAAATAAAACAGTGTAATTTATTACAATTCACCAAATTCCAAAGTTCTAGTTTCCTTTTATATTATAGCTTTCTTTTTATAGATGATGGTACAGGCCATTTACTGTCTCGTTTCATATGTTGTTGCTTCTCTCTCTGACAGCAGTGCAACGCCTCCCACCATAGACACTATTTTTTAAGTCTACGGGAATCGAATCCATTACGGTTTCTATTGTTTGACACACTAAGGTGCTGTGATCCAATTAGCTTTAACGAGTATTCCTTAATTCCAACAGACATCACTTTGCAACAAAACGACTAACAATGGCCCCTTCATGTTTATTCATTATGCTAATGTGGTTAGCTTGCCTCATCTGATAAACATGGCGGACTAATTGAGCTTTTCAAAATGTGTAATGTTACTATGGTATCACCCCTAAGAGCTTTCCAGAAGATGGCAGTCTTAATTAGCATTGCGTTCATTAGCGGTGAAGATATGCTAGTCCGTCAAATGCTCCTTCTGCAGAAGCTGTTGACAGAAGCAAAGATCTGGCTCTCCTGTGGAGTTATTTCTGCGCTCACCGTCTCCCTGGTGTTTGACAGAGAGCTACTTCTGGCTTGAAGGAATGTGAACTCTTTGTAGTCTCGAGACGGAAGGCCTTTCGTTTCCACTCAGTGAAAATTGAGACTGCCTCCATCAATTTTTTTTAGAAGGAGCTGAACATGAAGGATGACCAAAAAAAAGCTGACGTATCAAAAGCATTGTTTGAGAATTTAGAAGGCTGAATTTGCTTATGTCTGCTAGCTACAAAAAGTATGTATTATGTTGGCGATGTTAAGTGCATACATATGAGGCAAGTCACAATACAAGAAACTTTTTTTGTAGTATGTTCAATTTCTGACATGCTACATACTATATAGGTTTTGTAGGGCAAAATGTAAATTAAAAGAGGCACATTTTGATTAAAAAAGCATTACTCACTCATCATGCACTATAGTGGGTCCATCTCTGGTCATGGCCTCTTCTTTGATGACATTGATGAGCTCAAAGGTGCTGCTAATGGGAGCGTCAGGGTTTGGCCATTTTGGGCACTGAAAATGACGAACTTCTAAAACATAATCATCCTAAAGAGAGAAAGGAAGAGAGTGATTGTTTAAAAAAAACGAAAAAGAAAAACATAACTGTTTTCAACATGGATAATAATAATAAATGTTTCTTCAACAACAATTATTTTCAGACACTGAAGCTTTGCCATCACAGAAATAAATTACATTCTTAAATATATCAAAAAGGAAACAATATTACTGTATGCACTGTATTTTTGATTCAATAAATGGAGCCTTGTTGAGCATAAAAGGTATTAAGATGCGTTTTGGTTGATCGGGTCACAAGTGGACGACGCTAAATACAGGTGTAAATGCGGTCTAAAATGTTTTGAGCTGGTCCACTTTCCACCACTTCCAGAGGTAGTCGAAAACGGATTTGACCGGATTGCTTTCGTAGAGTAACCGCTTATGTTGTTGAATGTGTTCGAACAGCCACAGAAAACCACCAACTGTCCACCTACTGACCTAATGCGCAAATATTACAGGAAGAGTGTTGGCGGGATTTAAACTTTGTCAGCTGAAGACCCATGTTTGGTTTGAAGATGAAAATGTACCAAGCACAATGTTCTCTCAGCATTCCTGATTTCCAACACACACTCACAGCGTTCGGCTGATCTTGATGCCGTCAGAGCAGAAACAAAAGCTGATGCTCTCCGTATGTTTTTCCGTTGTCTCCGGCACGTTCTTATGTAAATTGCACAAGGTTTTTATGTCCATTAGATTGAAAGATCTGAAAAAAACATACATTTACCCGCTCAAAGACCATCCCCTCGACCACACCAGGTGTGAACGTGAATGAGTCTCCCTCGTCTACCTGTGATCCGATCGACCAAAACGCTTAATACCAGGCGTAAACAAGGGCCATAGACTTCCTTCAAAAACATTAAACTGACACAAAACAAAAAAATGGTAGTGCATACTAATAATTATTTAATATTAATTATAGTTACATATAATTAATTAATGATATTATACCAATATTTATAATCAATATTATAAATTAATTTTATAATATTATATTACATACAGTAACATAATATTACATGAAATACATACAATTTTTATTTATATATTCTATACAGTTTCAATCCGCATCTTTTCCTCCAAAGACAGACCTGTGTGGCCTCCAGGATGAAGTCATGAATGATGATTTGCTCTTCATTGGAGAGACAGAGTCTGTCTTTACTGATAAGAGTGACTGTAAACGCCTCGCAGTTCATGGCTTCCTCTCGACTCGGCCAATACACAAACTCATCCTCCGCCTGCGGCAACAAACGTGAGTGAGCATCGACACAGAGTAAACAGGACTTTCAGTAAGACTGATGCTCTTACAACCCCCGCTCACAATAAGACATCAGCTGACCTTGAGGAGCACAGTCTATAACATTAACTTGAGCTTCCCTCCTTAGAGGCAGGACATCACTCAAGGCAACAGGGAACTCTACAGATGCTCCTGAATACCCACCAGGCCCTGGTTGTCTGGTAACATGACGATGATTTGAGCGTTGTGGTCCCAGATCATCCTCCAGAAATCTTTAGTGGTGTGAGGCAAGGGATGCTGGGTAATGATGAACTCATTGCTCCGGTAGTAGCCCTAGTAGTAGTAAGAAAACGTTCAAAAGGACCAATCAATTATTTTGGCTTTCAGTATACAGCAGGCAGTATACAACATTTAAATAATACCCCTAGGGCTTAGCATATCACTTAATAGTAGTTAAAAATGCTTAATTACAATGTGAAGTTTGCATTTGATTCCCTAATGCCTGTTTTCTCATTGTCCTGTCATCTTTAAGCCATGTCTAAACCCTTTTCTGTGTACCATTTGAAAAAAAAGTTTTGTGCGCAGGTGCTCTAAAACATTACATCAAATGTTCATTCTTACAACCGTGAAACAGATCAGATTTTCCCAGAACACTGAGTGCTAATTTGAAATCCAGTACAGGTTAATGTTTAACTGTAGTGGGGGTGTTGAGTACTCACCATTATATAAGACGCATTGATGTAATCAGTGCCTTTCATTCCAGGCAACGGTGCGAGACCAACACGTGCTCTTTCCGCTGAGAGGGACAAAAACAGCCAATCAGGAGGCAGAATAAGAGAGCAGGTCAGGGGTGTGATCTCATTAGCTCAGACAGTGCTGCAAGCACAGGTTTGAAATATGTGTTGCAATTCGGATACTAGAATATCAGTAAAGATAATTATCATAAAGGGCCAAGGTATGAGAAAAATAATGAAAAAGAAAAGAAAATGGCCACAGACACCACAGTACACAATAAGCAATAAATCAATTGGATGTACAATTACATTTAGGTGGCAACACATGCTTTAATGCTAATAAACCTTAATGGTCTTACGTATTTGAGTTTATGTTACTCACATGGGACAACAGAAGAGTTGCGGTTCTTCTCTTTGTTGCATTCTTTCTGAGCACTGAAGCACTCCACAAATCTTGCATTGCACTGAGTCACTAACTGTAAATAAAGGAAAAATAATATTTTGTTCTTTATTTCAAAGTAGCATGAATACATCACATAAGACAAAGCCAACCTTTAGAACTCAACAGGAAGGAAATATGCCCTGCAGTTGTAGCCTACCAAAGAAAACACCATGAGGATTTATATTCAGGTTTTAAAGCCGTACCAAACAGAACCATAAAAAGGGAGAATTTCAAGGCTCAATAAAACATTTTATAAACTCATGAAACTCAAGCAGACCACATATCACACATTTTACCCACACAGAACCTGTCAGGCTCGGGCTGTAAGTCACAGTGTGCAAACCAGGTATGAAATGATAAAGTATTAAGCGATAAAAGTGAACCAATTTCATTCAAAATTCTTCTCCGCATAAATGCGCATTAAAAATATCTTCTGATATGCTAAAAATGTATCGCGCATAGCAGTTCTGCAATCAGCTTGGACGGAAATTGCTTGTCAAAATGACTTTGCATAAGGAAAGAGATAGTCCCCACCTTGAACTGCTTCTCTAGTCGTGTTTTGGCCCCAGGGCCCGGCGTCAGGATGTTGTTAACGTAACTGTGCAGCTGACTGGAGGGCACCTCTGTTTCCTTACCAAGAATGGCTTCCATCAAGGCATCGTGGATGAAGATGTACTGCTCCTAAACACACAGAAACAGTAGAGAGCTTAAGAGACACGCTAGATGACAAACAAACAGGACAGATTTGGACAGGTGACTCACCTCCGTTTGGACCAGGTAGTTTCTCTGAGTTCGTATATGTTTGAGGAAACCCAGCACATTGACTGAGCCTTTATCCTTCAGCTGTTGTAGCATGCTGTCAATCACAATGTAAGTTCCTGTCCTGCCCACACCAGCGCTGAGGAAAACACATTAATAACATGTACAACTGCTCTCTTTAGCCATTAAATGATCCGGTGGAAGTGTGTGTGTGTGTGTGTGCATACCTGCAGTGTACAAGCATGGGGCCCATCTCTGGAGTCTGTGCGGCAGAGGACTTCCTGACGAAGGTGAGCACAGGTAACGTGTACTCCGGGACACCCATATCCGGCCACTGAGTGTAGTGATACTGCAGAACCGTTCTCTCACTCTGACGGCCCTTAGTGTTACCCTTCTGACCCTGCAAACATAACCAGACCAAAGTCTCACAACTACACATGACTCTTCAACATAGTTGAAAAAAATAGTTCCACTATAGCAAATAACACAGATTGAAATCATACATTGCTCCGATATTTTTGTTTTTAATCATCAACGAACACCACTAACCACTCGGTGAGTTGCACAGTTTTGAAAACGAACGTTGGGTTGTTTTAAGGACATGTTTGTGCATGCCCATAGACAGCCACTCTGAAGCGCTCAGAGGCGATTCTAAAAGAGTCAAAAAGTCGAGACAGGACCCATCGTCAACATTTCTGTGTCCACCCACTCTAGTTCATCCAAAACTAACTAGAAAATAGACTCAAAGTGCTAAATACCGGAATTATCCTTTAATATTTTTTTTTTACTAGTGAGAATCGTCCTCAAGTCAGTTTTTTTTTAAACTATATTTTTGAGGATGTTTACAGACACTTGGCCCTGGCAAGTAGCGAAAAAATAATGTTTTTGCGCAATTGTATCTGACAGTCATTAAACCCAAACACCAGATAAACTAACTTCAATACCTTACTTGAATTCAAACTGCAGCACTGATTGTGATACTATTGTACAGAAGCCTTTCAGCTTTTTAAAAACCATACATTACCATACATGAATTTTTCCTTGTCGCATAAAAAAGTTGGCACCTAAACTCAAATCGAACAGGCTGCTATAAAAAGAGCCACCGGTGGCCTTGGTGTGGCTCTGCGTATTATGAAAGAGATTTACAGAGAAAGCAGATCACTCTCACTGACGCTGTGAAGGCCAGGACCTCGCATAAGCTCCTTAAGACTTTTCTCTCTGGCTTTTAATGCTCAACCGTGCCACAATCCTTCACACAGGCAAAGGAAAGCAGGTCAAACATGCATAATTAACTTTATGGATCATTTTATTAAATGAGTGCCTTTTCCAGTTTGATGAGGGGATTTTAAAATGGATTTTATAAAACTATATCTATCTGAATAATAAACAAAGATTGTTAATAAATGGCATTGTGTAACAGGGGAGTAAGGAAGGCATGAGGAGAAGAGGAACTAATGCAGGATATTTAACAAGCAAAGCAAACAGGAACCAAGGAACACAAAGGGCAGGAACACAACAAACAACTGACAACCCAACACACCAAACACTGGGCGTATATACCAGAACCTTTCATTTAACACACATTTAACAAACAAGTCTTGTGAAACTATAAGGTGCTTCATAGATACTAAATCATGGTAACAAGGTTTTCAATGTTTAAATGTAAAGGTAGGCAATGTTTTTCATGAAAACTTTTTGTTATACTGCTGAAACTCTCACAACCTGATAGCAACCAATAATGGAAGTGGTCTAAATAAAAAAAAAAAAAAAAAACATACTTCTGTGGAAGTCTCAGGACTAAAAATGTTCTTCTAATCATTGCATTCGGTTAAAAATACATAAATACAAATAATTTCTGTATACTGCGTTAAACTAAACTGGGAAGGGTCACATCACTTGCATATTGTTGTCCTATTAGTTTAATTGCTTCTATTGCTCTCCTCATTTGTAAGTCACTTTGGATAAAGGCGTCTGCTAAATGACTAAATGTAAATGTACCTGCCTGTACACCTATGTATTTCCATTTTATGTTCATCAAATTGAGTATTTGCTAATTGAACAAGGAGAGGTTGGAAATACATGGGCAGAGAAAGGTAAAGAAAATAATAAACAAACACTGGCTTTTTGTTCATGCGTTTCAAAAACTTAAAAAGTGATTTTTTAACACGTGCGTAGTAAATAATGGCACCCAGTTTGTTGAATGATCCACATTCATTGTGTTTTTTTGGTTTAAGTAGCGTGAGAGAGGGAGGCGAATTAAAAAAATGGTTACCTTCTTTACTTTGGTGTTTCTGATAGTGAAGATGCGGAGTGTGTAGCACGCCATAACTTTGGTTCTCTTCAGCGTCACCACAATATTACCATATTCCTCACTGTTCTCTGTCGGCCAATACTGGTCACATTTTCTCTGTGAGATGCACACGAAAGGGGATACGTTTAAAGAGGCCATATGAAACGAATGATTGTTCGATGATTCAGAAATGGTAATGGTTGTCATAACTCACTCTGCCTTTCTCCACCAGGTTAGTGATCATGACTATAATGCCGGTGTTCTGTTCCCACACCATCCGCCAGAAGTCTTCAAACGTGGATTTGAGAGGACCCTGAGCTGCGACGTAGGCCTTGGGTTTATTGTAGCCCTGTAGAGGAGAGAGATACAGAAATATACATCACACACGGTCAAGTTATTATTGATCCTGAAGCCCTCACATCTGCAGACATCACTCACATCCACATAGTTGGCATTGATGTAGTCACTGTGTTTGGAGTCTTTGCCTGCCAGAGGCCTGAGCTTCACTCGACTGTGGTCGTCTGGAGGAAGAGAGAGAGATGGACAGTGAGAGACACGTCTGATGTCTGATCTACCGTCTGAGACCACAGTCAAAATATGGAATTCAAAATCGCATTCAAACATGCAAACTAAAACAAAACTGTGGAAACAATACGACAAAATATTGCCTGTAATGAAGCACAAAATTCTCATTGAAACATTCTCAAAATATGTAAGATAACGAGATCATTGTTTTTTTGAGTTGATGCAGCTGATGAATTCATGCAGCTCATAAAGCAAAGAGGGAAAAACCTAATGCTGGAAACTTACAGTGTTGTTCAAACGTTTGGCAAGATTTCTTTTTATGTTTTTTTAAAGAAATCTCTTAAGTTTACCAAGGCTGCATTTATTTTATCAAAAGAAAAGTAAAAAACAATAATAATTTGACATATTATTAAAATTTAAAACGACTGTTTTCTATTTTAAAGTAACACTAAGTAGTTTTTCAACCTTCATAATATATTTCCAAGACCCTTGTGATGGTACATCGACTTAAAATAAGTTAAATGACTCGTCTGCCATAGCCTGACGGGGTCTGTATCGCTTTTACTGGCACTATGTAACTTCGGGTTTCGGGTAGGAACCCGACCACAAAAAGAACTACAAAATTCGACTGTTTTACGTCAAGCGCTACAATAGTCATTATTTCGTTTTTCTTCGTTTCTGATGTCGCAATACATCATCCTTTCATGAAATCATGTAACATACTCTACCTTGTCTGTGGACATCGTTCATTCTAAAGCCGTTGCTGGATAAACAGCGAGTGTGCGTGCGACGGTAGGCTAAATTATTTACGACAGCGGCAATGGACA
Organism: Chrosomus eos; assembly: GCA_036326025.1. Classification (NCBI taxonomy): domain Eukaryota; kingdom Metazoa; phylum Chordata; class Actinopteri; order Cypriniformes; family Leuciscidae; genus Chrosomus; species Chrosomus eos. The sequence continues at coordinate 29,334,945 of CM070839.1, forward strand.
ATTTTGTTTCCAACCAGTAGGGCGACCGAAGAGGAAAAGCTACTTGGTGTTACTTTAAAATGTAATTTATTATTATTATCAATGTTGAAAAGAGTTGTGCTGCTTCATATTTCTGTGGAAACCGTGAACCCATTTTTTTGAAAGTTCCAAAGAACAACATTGATATGATACAGAAATCTTTTGTAACATTATAAATGTCTTAACTGTCATTTTAGATCAAATGAATGCATCCCTGCTATAATATAATTTGTAATGAAAAAAAGGAGAGATAAAAATACAATAATTTTCACAGGTGGTCTCAGACTTCTGGAGCCCTACCGTATGTGTGCATTTCATGTGAGACTCACAGGCTATGATGTTGATGTATCTGTTTTTGTGCTTGTTGTCAGGATGATTGGAGTGTTCTGATGTGATCTTCATATCCGCCGTGCAGCGCTGCACTTCCTACAACACACACAAAGACACCATACATTATATTTGAACTATTTTCATACACATAACATTTACAGAGCAGGAAAGAAAGATGTCATTTCCCCCAATACTCAAACCAAGTGGCATCTGCAAACAAATGATCCTTTAAGCTTTTTCTTTTTTTTAAACAAAAAAATAGATTTTCAGTCAAAACTCAAAGATTGAGTTATCACCGGTGTAGTTCACATTTGCATTTATTCATTCATCAGATGCATTTCTAATAGCATTGATGTAGTTCATCACATTAATTACTACATGAACCAAAAAGTGAACCAAATACTTTGAACCGTATATAAATAGTTTTTATAATTTGCTTTTACAGTTTGCTCTCTAAATGATATTCATACATTGTTAAATGTGACATACAATTCCTGCATTTACACAAATCCTCTGTAGTTTGCAGGTATCATGTACAGCAGGTTCAGCACTGCTAACACCCTGAGATCTCTCAATAAACACACGAACACATGACGCAGTCTCTTCACAACAAAAACGTTGAAGCATTTAAGTGACGTACCAGAAAACAAGAATTGGCTGCATGTGTATTAGTTTGTATTGCGTTTGGAGGGTGTGTGGACACGGTCGTTTAAAACCACAAGATGTTTGAAAATCTGCCAGGGGCTGTTTTCAATGACTCTCTCATCTGCACACACACACACACACCTGTGTGGTTTCTGGTTACCTGCACCTGAATTAACCCCGCGCACATTCTGAGTAGAGCTGCTACTTCACACAAGGTCACAGGATAAAGTCAGCATTTATGTGAGGATGGTCCACCACTGTCAATTCTATTCATGTGACCTGTGATGTCATATGTGATGCTGGTGGTATTACGTGAGTTTTTTTCTTTAAAGTCAGCATGAACAACCCATTAACTAACCCATTTAACTTCCTTAAGTGAAAAAGTATTCAAAAAGAAAACAGTTACATTGGGAATTGATTGGATAATGAAAAGTGTGCTTTCCATGATCTGAATGCAAAACAAGTAAACATCAAGCATGCTGGGAAATGAGATGATGAAGTAGACGAGGAGACTGAAAGTCAATCTCGATGTACAGTATCTCAATGGTTAACATGAAGAACATCAAGACATCAGAGACGTATTTTTATTGGCCAAATGTCCATGCCAAACTGTACAATTCAGTGTCAAGAAATGAATGTAATGTTATCTTAGTAAATATCAAATATTTGTTCATAGTTTTTTTTATATCTTATCTTAAAAGAGGTTGAGGAACCAATCACATTTTTATAAAAGATAAAATGATTGATTTTATGTTGTCTTTAAAGAGTCTTACAGCATTAAAGCAAAATATATAACACAAACTAATAAATAATAAAAACTACAATAAAACTACAAAAGGAAATAAGCATGTCCTCCACTGTTTTTCTCAGCCTCTGTCTTCCTCTCTGGTGTTCTCCATTCACTCTTCTCTCGTTTTCAGCGGAATGCCAAACTTCTCCAAGTGTCCTCTTCTTTTTTCCCCTTTGATTCAGTTTTCTTCCCCCTCCCCTCTCTAAAAGCCCTCTTGCCCGGGCCGCATATAATCCTGTGCTGTCCCGGCCAAGCGAAGCCCCCCCTGTCCTCCCTGGCTCTCATGATCACTCGTGATCACTGCCACCCCAGCCATTGCTTCTTGTTTCGGCCCCAGTTGCACAAAGCCACTTGTCAGGGGCCTGGGGGCTCCATCCAAAGGGGGCTTGGCTCAGCTGTCGTCCCTCTTCTTCTCTGCTCGAGTCGTGGAGGCGAGAGAGGGGGTCAGGAACCACAGAGGAATCCATTGATGGGAAACAGCACCAGAAACCCCCCTGGAACCACTTCCCAATGTCCATCAAGCCCACATGAGCGCAGGCACACACTTTCTGAGGAACAAAGGGGCCAAGTGAGGCCCTCAGAGGAACCCTAGTGACCCACACACCTCCCCTTCTCTCCTCCCCTCATTCTCTTCTCTGAACGAGGGAAAGTATAGACCTACTTTGAAACTAGATTCAAAGATTTTCCTTTCAATTTTGACAAACACAACAGTCATAAGCTACATTCACACAGTGTTCTGGACTGACAACTGCATTTACTAACAGGTGTGTGGCAAAAACAATAGGGCTGTCATTCAAGTCAAAGTTTTTTTGATATTTTGATTAATTAAAGAACTATATTTTGAAAAATGAAGGTGGCAAAATTGAGTTGTCACGTAAATACAAAACTGAGAACTGTCCATGCGAACTGACTAAAGAACGAGCAGCTGGCTATTTGTAATTTATGAGTTTCAGAAATTAATGTTTATGAAATTACATTTTCCCATCTTTTGGACATTTTTTTTGCATTTATTGGGATTTTTTTTCTAACCTAATAAAACATGCTTTTAATTTCATTTAATTTAAACTTCCAAAATGAATTTTTTAATATATAATTGGTTTATTGTTTAATGTTTTTTTTATAAGATTAACTTTGAACTAAACTACTAACTAAAAAAGAGTTTTTCCAACCTATAAAGCAAGCTATTAATAATTTAATTTAAGTTAAGCTAAGTTAAGCTAAGTTAAGCTAAGTTAAGCTAAGTTAAGTAACTTCCAAACTTCCAAAATGAATTTTTAAATATATATATTCGTTTTCATTTTTAATGTTTTAAATATAAGATTAACTTTGAACAAAACTACTTAAAATTAGCCAGGCCACAGATTTAAGCAAAATCTGTATACATTTTTAATAATATTTTTTTTTAAATAATTTGTGGAGTATTTTTGCCCCATATAATCTTAATATTTATTATAAAATAAAATGAATAAATCATTAAGCAAGATCATAAAATAAATCAAATTAAATCAAATGAAATAAAAGCAGGTACTGTTTGTGGTGCATACTTTAAACTGAAGACTGGCTCAGATTGTATCGCTGAACTGCTTATACGTAAATCATCCATGATTGGTGAAACAATCAATTTTGGCTACGACCTCAAACATTTGTCTGCAACAGCAAACGCATCTGAGCAAAAATTTAGTAATGAGGGCACGGCCAAAGCTATCAGAATCCTGATCCAGAGAGGAAACAATAAACCAGCATGTGTGTGTGTGTGTGTGTGTGTGTGTGTGTGTGTGTGTGTGTGTGTGTGTGTGTGTGTGTGCACAGCTCTGACCTGCAGGCGATCATCGGTTGCCAAACGTTTGAGATCGTTCATTGATATTCACCTGTGCGACTGAAAGCACAAGCAGACGCTGTGGCCCAGAGCTCAATGGTTAACTAATTACCAGTCATCCTTGTACAAACTGCCATCATATTAGTCGGACAGAATGTTGTTGAGGTTTTCTGGCTTCTGCGCCGCACTAACACACACACAGCAGAGAGAGTCCAAACTCGGTGTGAAAAAGATGCCAATGTTCAGAAGGCCTAATTCATTCTCACACAGACTGAGTTCAACTGGCTTGTCCTGAACAGACACCTGCCAGAAACCAACATCTGCGGAGGGATCCCGGCCCAGGGGTTCTCAGACACACACCAGAACCTGTCAACAGAACCACTGCAGCGAGGCCGAGGGACCACGTGAGACGGGACCTCTGTTTACTAAAGTCTGAGGGAGTTTGCTGAGAGCGAAGGGTTATAGAGATGGGACACACTTGTGTGTGTGTGTGTGCAGATCTCACCTCAAAATCTTCTGAGAAGCCGTGTTGGTTGTTGGAGTAGAGTTCTGATACATGCTTGATAAACTGTTTAACAGGGATGGCCTCCATATCATCTGAAACAGACACAAAATAGATGCATTTTCACTTTTTTTGTCTTATCATAAGAAAACAGCAATTACCATCAAAGTGAAGTTAAAAATATACAATATTTTGACCTTTAATCATTTTCAGTGTTAATTATTTTAGAACAAACAACAAACAAAAGATAAATAAAAATTATTTACCAATAAATACAATTATTAATCTAATTGTTATTCAATATTTTATACAATTGTACAAAATTACACAATAACTTATATGCTGTTCCTTTCAATTCAATTTTAGATTTTCAATTTTCAAATTGTGATTGGCACTGAGGAAATATTTGGGCATAGATAATATTAGCAAAAATGCTGTGTCACATTTTTGAAAACTGCATTACAACAATAGATTTGACTATAATTCTAGCCGCAAAAGTAGCACACAAGTGTCTCCAGTGCTGGTACATTGATCTTCTTAACGGCAGCACCTGTGCTTTAATTGGTTCAGTTGCTGAGAAGATAATCAACAACTCAGTGTGTTGACTGTTCAACTTCAGTCATGGTGAAACCCCTCCCAAAAAACTGACCGGATTCACACGCCCCACAGACACGTACAATAAGCCAACAAACTGTCAGTCAAATCTGTCTTGAGTCTAAATACACACGAATAAGCCTGTAAAGAGAAAAATAAACAAACATACCAAAAACACACACACACCCCACACGTACACACCCATATCACGGTAAAACATGATTTCACTCAAATCAAGACAGAAAAAAAGCCTGTAATCATTTCATTTGAATTTATAATTTTAGTTAAAAATAATGAAAATGTAATGACTATTATTGCTACAAGTATAATTACTAATCACGTTGTCAATAATTTATATAATAATGGTGTGATTTTAGTTGTTTAATCCTTTTAGAATAACAATTAAAATAATAAAATAAATTAAATAAAAATAATAATCATACACTACCGTTTAAATGTTTGGGGTTGGTAAGATTTTTAAGAAAATATTATTACAATTTAAAATAACTGTTGTCTAATATTTTATTTATTTCTGTAATAGCAAAGATGAATTTTCAGCATCATTACTCCAGTCTTCAGTGTCACATGATCCTTCAGAAATCATTCTCAATCATGCTCATATTTGCTGCTCAAGAAACATTTATTATTATCTTCTTATGCTGCTTTCACATCATGTTGTAATTACCGTAATTACAAGATGACCACATGTGACGTTCTACTCAGAACTGTTTATGTCCTCTGGCTCAAATTATGCGTTTCAGTGGCAAAATCAAAACGAAACTGCATGCGGTCATGTGACTCAGCGGTCACGTGGCTCAGCGGTCAAGTGGCTCAGCGGTCAAGTGGCTCAGTCACGTGGCTCAGCGGTCATGCGGCTCAGCGGTCATGTGGCTCAGTCATGTGGCATAGCGGTCATGTGGCTCAGTCATGTGGCTCAGCGGTCACGTGGCTCAGTCATGTGGCTCAGCGGTCACGTGGCTCAGTCATGTGGCTCAGCGGTCACGTGGCTCAGTCATGTGGCTCAGCGGTCACGTGGCTCAGTCATGTGGATCAGCGGTCACGTGGCTCAGCAGTCAAGTGACTCAGCGGTCAAGTGGCTCAGCGGTCATGTGGCTCAGCGGTCATGTGGCTCAGCGGTCATGTGGCTCAGCGGTCATGTGGCTCAGTCACGTGGCTCAGCGGTCAAGTGGCTCAGCGGTCAAGTGGCTCAGTCATGCGGCTCAGCGGTCAAGTGGCTCAGTCATGTGGCTCAGCGGTCACGTGGCTCAGTCATGTGGCTCAGCGGTCACGTGGCTCAGTCATGTGGCTCAGCGGTCAAGTGACTCAGTGGTCAAGTGGCTCAGCAGTCATGTGGCTCAGCGGTCACGTGGCTCAGTCATGTGGCTCAGCGGTCACTTGGCTCAGCGGTCAAGTGGCTCAGCGGTCATGTGGCTCAGCGGTCATGTGGCTCAGCGGTCAAGTGGCTCAGTCACGTGGCTCAGCGGTCAAGTGGCTCAGCGGTCAAGTGGCTCAGCGGTCAAGTGGCTCAGTCATGCGGCTCAGCGGTCATGTGGCTCAGTCATGTGGCTCAGCGGTCACGTGGCTCAGTCATGTGGCTCAGCGGTCACGTGGCTCAGTCATGTGGCTCAGCGGTCACGTGGCTCAGTCATGTGGCTCAGCGGTCAAGTGGCTCAGCGGTCAAGTGACTCAGTGGTCAAGTGGCTCAGCGGTCATGTGGCTCAGCAGTCAAGTGACTCAACGGTCAAGTGGCTCAGCGGTCATGTGGCTCAGCGGTCAAGTGGCTCAGTCATGTGGCTCAGCGGTCATGTGGCTCAGCGGTCAAGTGGCTCAGTCATGTGGCTCAGCGGTCAAGTGGCTCAGCGGTCATGTGGCTCAGCGGTCACGTGGCTCAGCGGTCACGTGGCTCAGCGGTCACGTGGCTCAGTCATGTGGCTCAGCGGTCACGTGGCTCAGCGGTCAAGTGGCTCAGCGGTCACGTGGCTCAGTGGTCATGTGGCTCAGTCATGTGGCTCAGCGGTCACGTGGCTCAGCGGTCAAGTGGCTCAGCGGTCAAGTGGCTCAGCGGTCATGTGGCTCAGCGGTCATGTGGCTCAGCGGTCATGTGGCTCAGTCATGTGGCTCAGCGGTCATGTGGCTCAGCGGTTCTGGCATGAAACTCTAGATGGCGCAGGCTGATAGGTCCTTAACTTATTTGCTAGCGATTGCATCATCATCTACAGCTGTTAGCAGCCTGCAGCGTGCTTTCAGAAAGCATCCGAAAACAACATCTAATATAAGTGAACACTCTTTTACTCCATATCTCTGTGCATATTGATAGACCGCAGCAGCAGCATGTCTTACACACTCACAGCCATACTGTCAGTGAATGTATTGGCAGTAAATATCTGTACTTGCTCTGCAGCTGGAGCGCTGTATCACATCTATTACACCAAGACCAAATACATTACCATTGCTATATCTATTAGCATGCCAATCTCTCTAAAAGAGTTGCCTTGACAGAACAGCATTTATTAGGAATATAAATCTTTTGTAACATTATAAATATCTCCACTATCACTTTTGATCAATTTGATCCTTTCTAAATATAATTATTAATAAATCTTACTGACCCCAAACCTTTTAGTGTATAATAATTTATTAGATTTTTTTTCCACCTTACAACTTATTACTCTTTTGTTACTCTTTTGCCGCAAGTCGACTTATTTTAGCCTATAAAGTTTTAAATATGGATATTTTTCTTACACAATCACATCGCTTCACTTCAGAAGGCCTTTATTAACCCCTGGAGATGCGTGGAGCACTTTTATCATGAATGGATGCACTTTGATGGACTTCCAAAGGCATACACCCATTCACTCCCATTATAACGCTTGGAAGAGCCTGGACATTTTTGTAATATAACTCTGATTGTATTTGTCTGAAAGAAGAATGTCAAATACACCTAGGATGGCTTCAGGGTGAGTAAATCATGGGCTAATTTTCATTCTCGGGTGAACTATCCCTTTAACACTAATAAAGGTGATTCACGCACCTTCTGTCTTTTCCCTAAAGTGTCTACAGCTGAATGCTGCTAACAAACAAATTTTGGCATCCATTGACGCCAGAAACAAACTGGGAAATTCAGCCAGAAACTGAAGGCTCTATTTAGCAGGAAAGCGTCCATGTTTGAAAGGACAGTGAACTCAAAGCGCCATATGAGCCGGAGCCAGCGGAGAGAGAGAGGCTGCTGTCCACAATAAATGGATCTTTGTAAATACCGAGGCCAGTCCTCGCCAAGCTGGAACACAGATGCCTAAATTGGATTGAGGGCACTGTGCCACTGTTATTGTGAGTCGTGCCACCACGCAACAATGAAAATTGGTTCCAATGAAGTGCTTATGGGAAAGCCAGAGGAAATCAATGGCTCTTGTTGCATTAAGATCTGGGTTCCACTACACTGACTAACCCGGACCTGAAACCTTCAGACCCTAAACAAATCACACACTGTCCACTTCTGTTCCACTATGCTCTTCACTAATTATCTACCCACACACAGATCAGATGCAGCCATTTTCTTGGCTCCTAACCTTAATGGCTAATGTGTATGCATGTAAAAGTGTGTGTGTACATGCAGAGGGATCCGGTAAACAACACTTTTCTTCTCTGGTAACCGCAGAGACCCTGAACAAACCTAACAAGATCACATTCCCTTAAACAGCTGTCTCAAAACATCTACTGTTTCTATTTTCAGCAAACTCTTCAATGTAGCTCACACTCATCCAATCCAGCTTACAGTAAACATGACATGGCCAGCCATTTCAGAAAACCTTTTCTTAAAAACAGGAACTCCATTCCAAACTTCCCAACCTTCGAGTGTCATGGGTCCAGCAGCTAGACTTATGTAGCTACAGAAAAGAGTCAATTATATCAACCACCATATCGGTATCGGCTGAAGTTAATTTTTTAAGTTATGGTTGAGGATGGTTGTAAGATCCTAGCTAGGTAGTTGCTGGAGTATCATGAGTGGTTGCTAGGGTTACTCAGGGGTTACCAGGGCGTTGCTACCCAGCTAAGTGCTTGTGTATTGTTGGTGGTTGCTAGGGACTTTTGGGTGATCTCAGTACATTGCTAGGTTGTTACTGGGGTGCTGTGGATATTTTCAGGGCATTAATATGATGTTGTGGGTGGTGTCCAGGGCATTGATGGCAAGTTGCTGAAAAGTTATGAGTGGTTGGTAGGGTGTTGCTAAATGGTTGCTAGGGCATTGATAGGGTATCATGTGTAGCTGCAGATGGTGTCAGGACATTACTAGGTGGTTGCTAGGGCTCTGCTAGCCAGGTTGTTGCTCATGTGTTATTGGCGGTTGCAAGGTGGTTTCTAGGGTGTTGTTGGTGGTAAGGCCAATTCACACCACACAGACAAGCACCAAAAAAGCATTTTTGCTGTTGGATTTAGATTTTTTTTTTAAAATATCTGTAAAATTTCACACTGTCCCAACAGACACCAACAAACTGAACATGTTTAGTTGTGTGAAAACCAACCCCAACCAATGCCAACAGACGGCGTCAGGGGTAATACACTAATCCGACGAAACCCAACAAACATGTTTGTTGGCGTTTGTCTGTGTGGAGTGAATAGGCCTTTAGGCAGTGCTAGAGTGTTCTGGGTGGTTGTTTACTGGCCCAAGTCAAATGAGGCACCCCCAAGTCTATAATATAATTATAATAATTAGATACAGCTTGGGTAGTTCCTTGAATGCAAGTCATTAGGAATTATTTTACCCATTTTATTTACCACCAGGTAAAAATTAACACTTAAAATAGAAAGTCAAAGGATTTGACGTATCATTCTACAACACATGGTGTGAGAGGAAGTCTACTATTTAGTAGGCTAAGAGTTTGTTCAAATGGTAAAAGTGCAACTGTAAGTGCCATACAGTTTAGTTTGATGAAATCAACCACAAGGTGGCACTATGCCCAACGCCTCATGCTTGTGAACACAGCTGGTTTACTCTCCGTTTCCCAGAAGCTGAAAACGTCATTATAGCCACTTCATGTCAAAATCAATGCAGAAATGGATTTTTAGATTCCACACTAATCGCACAGAATAACAGTCTGTAGAGAACACAGAGATAAGGTCTGAAGGACTGGAATCCACTGCTGCTTCAATGTAAATGTAATGAGTGATTATAATCAAGGTATTAATCGATATGTTTCCTTCTAAATATCAATTGAGTTGAATGACTTCTCTGGAGTTTTTACTTTTATTATAGAAGTTACAGTGCTTGCTCATTTAGCCCAGCTTCCAAAAATTAAATATGGACTTGTTTTGTGTTCGAGAAAGGTCTTCAACGTGTTAAAAATATAGGGGTCATTGAAGCCAACAGTTTAAGGAACCATTTTTTTGTTAAAGCCTTAGTTTTCAGTTAGACTAAAGTTTAGCTATCCTTAAAGAAAGAACGCATTATCTTGATGTTTTGAGAGGACTCTCCTGTTTATAGCTAGAGCCTGGCCAAATCCAACCTTGGAAAAGCTGTGTGTCGTGTGTGTTTGTGTTAGTCTTCTTGGTTGCAGGTTAAGAAACCACTGGCATTATTGGAGATTGACTGAATTGTTGTTCGAGACATGCTGGTGCCCAGCAACCCAAATCTGCGACCTGGAAGGTCATGACGTGCCTAACTTCAGGGTCTGAGTGTCAGCTGCATAATCCATGGAGATATGCTTCAGTCTATCTGTATATGTGTGGAAAATTACTGTGTTTTTCAATTTCTTAGCCAATGAGAATCATTATACCTGTAAGCAACGACGTAGCTTAGACCTTGGAAATGGTTATAACTGCTGTGATCTTGTGTGAGTCTTGAAGCCAACTTCTGCTGATGAAACTGAAAACTAACTTCAGTAAATCTTTGCTTTAATTTATTATAATTCTGACTCCGGGCCTTCATTCTTCATATCTGGTCCTGAGTCTTTGACTATATACCCCTTACAGGTCATTTCCACACAAACACACATATGCTGTTCAATCTTGCTACTGTTAAAGATCTTATCGTTTTTTTTTTTATGCTTACCTGTTGCATTATAGGTAAAAGGTTTGGATTACATATTATGTAATCCAAACCTTTTACCTATAATGCAACAGGTAAGCATAAAAAAAAAAAACATACACTTACAATGTTTTGTTTCATCATATTGACATTAGATCATATCAAAGCACCTGTTATCTATGAATCTCTCCCTTATGTAACTGGATTCCAGTGTATTGTATCTTTAGGCCACATCAAAGCATTTAACTGATCTGAGATCTGTTAGATGACACCTACCTGGGATGGGGATGACTGGGATGCTCTCATTGGGCACAACTCTGGGTGAGTTACTGTCCTCAACGTAGAAATGAGCCGTTTGGAAACACCTCCTGTGGAAGAGACACAAGGAGAGACGGTGAAGTGACGTAATGGCCGTTCAGAGCGTTTCCAGGAGGTGTGGTTTAGGTGACAATCCCCACCAGAGTAAACACACAGTCTGTTGGGTACGTATGACAGGATCAAGATGAACTTTGAACCCTATATTCAAAGAACAAATCAAACACTCACAACATAGATTAGAGCCCCACACACCAAACACTAGAGCCTTAAAGAAATAGCTCACAAAAATGCAAATCTTGTCATTTTCTCACTCACATGTGTACAACTGTGAAATGCAAAAGATGTTATTTTTTAGTCATAAATTTATGTATTTCTATTGTAGTGAATAGCAAGCTTGAACATTCTGCTAAACTTCCCCTTTTGTGTTCCACGTAAGAAAGAAAGTCATAAAGATTTGGAACGATCTTAATGAGTGAATGATAAAGATGATTTTTCTTTTTTTTTTAACTATTCCTCATATATAGACACACATATTTATAGTTATAGTTATACATAAGTCATAGTTATTGTTTTTATATTAAAATTATTCAAAAAGGTACAGGCTAACCCAAACTCTCCACATAAAATAAACTATTTTACTTTTTTTTTATTATGATCAAACACAATAACAACATTTTCATATCTAACAATTTTATCATAATTATAAAATATTAAAATATTATTTTATATAATTCTAATTAATTAAATGAATAAATTAATGAATGTGAATTAATAAAATAATACAGTGTACTAATTGTGATAATTTTGTCTGCAAACCTTTTTACTACGAAAATCCATGTGAAACATTTACTACACACGCGTTTTCAAACTAAATGTCTATAACTTGTCTGTATGAAGTCCATTTAGAACAAAACACACCAGATTACAAGGTAAACATAGAAACCCAGACTGTCGTTTCAAGTTTGAGAGTCGTAAACTGGTTTTACCTCTTTCTTTCACTTTGCAAAAGAATAGACAAGCAGGTAAAAAACAAAATCCACATCCAGTAAAAACAAACAGACAACAAGAGAAGGTTGTTTTAAAGTTACAAAAACTCGGAGTTTTGGACGTCAACCCGATAAGCCAGCGGGAGTCTCGTCTGTCCTACCTGTACTTGATGCACAGCAGAGAACATAAGCTGTTCATCCCTGCAAAGAACGAGGGATTTTAGGAGAGGTGAGTGACTGTAGGCTCCGCATGCTGCCGCTGAGCAAACAGAGCCATGAGTGTGTGAAGAGAGAGAGAGAGGGGGTGGAGAGAGGGCTGGTCCTGACGCATCACATGCACAGGGCTTTACACGAGAGCTCGAGCTGCTGGGGTCAGACGTGAACAGTTCACTGATCCCAGATCAGTCCACAACTGATTTAATAAACCACAGACACCTGCTGCCCTTCCCTCTGGACACCACACACACACACACCACACACACACACACACACACACACACACACACACCCTTCCAGATGGACACTCCTTTGTGTCCAACTACTCCATTCTTGTATTGAACGCTTAACTCTTCTTTCTGTCCAAGAGAATGAAGAATACCACAAATATTTGGTTCAAAACCCTTATGAATTTCTTCTGTTCAAGCGGATCCAAGTCAATTCTTAAGCTCCAAAAAAGGCAAAAAGCACAATAAAATTAGTCCACAATAACTTTGTGTGATGTTGTGATATTTTTGTACAATTTTTATACTATTATAGTTCTTATTAATATTTTGAATGACCTTTTATTTTTGTATCTATTTTATTTTTTATTTCTTAATTTAAAAATTGGTTTAATTTTTAGTAATTTTGCCATGTGCTTTTATTTTTGTATTACTATTTACATTTATTTTTAAATTTGTATTTATTCCCAGTTAGTAATTTTACTGCTTTAACTTATTTCAGTTTAATTATAAGTTCCGTTTCTCTAATATTTATCTAAAATTGATTTTATTTTAGCTTTATTTCAATTGACAGAAATGTTTTAATAGTTTTAGTTAATGATAATAACCCTGGTGTGAATAACAAAGATGTTAAGATGTTTACTGAAAATCACAGCCCATCTGAAATCTCATCGGATGCTTTTGAATCTGCTAAAATGAACGCGTTTTGAAAGGTGTTAGGAAAGATTTCTCAGTATGTCGCTTACATAAAGCTATAATATGGCTTAAGAAGTCATTTGGACTACATTTATGGTCATTTTATGGTGCTTTTATGGTAAAATTTGGAGCTTGATGTCCCTGTTACTGTATGGAAAAGCTCAGTATGAACATTCTATAAAATCTGTTCATTTTTGTTCCAATTATGAAAGTCATACATTTTTTGAACAATATAGAAAGTAACTGACAGAATGTCTATTTCTGTGTAAATTATTCCTTTAAGCCCAGCCTAAATTACAATGTGAAAACCAACTCTCCACTATAAACAATCTTTAGCTAAAGTCCTGTCTTAAGAGAAACCCTCCCTGCAGGCACTGTGAAACTTAATGCTCAACAGTCCCGATCTGAAGAACAAAAGCAGAGCCAGGGCGGTCAGGAAATGCTTCAGGTACTTAGAACACACACACACTTATACCAGTCCAACTGGACATTGCGTCAGAGGCTTGTGTTTTGTGGTGTAAATGTGATTTGAATGAATAATCACATTGTTTAACACAATGACTGTCATTAAATTGTCCTAAGTAAAAAGGTTTCAGTCTGGTACGTGACAGTGTTTGGTTAAGTGTCTTTGCTGTATACATATAGGCAGATCATGAGGTTTCATCAGAACCTCATCGATGACTGATTTGGCAAACTCCATAGGCAATAACTCCACGTGGCTCACAAATAAAAGCGCATGGGAAACTCAACACACATTTGATTTCTGATGTTAGCAAGCATGTATAAGATATTTTACGCAATTTTGCTTGAAATAATATATGTCTATTATTTTCTGAATAAAGGTCAATGCAAAGTATTGATTAAGACATTGCTTTTTCAGTGTAAATGATTATTTGGCTTTCCCTGAGACTGCCACAGGAAGTGTCACATCCTAGTTAATGTTTCCAGGTGGACTTCAGACACGACACTGCAAACAATCACACTAATATACAGACACACACAGTGTTTCCACTAGGCTGTCGATTAAAAAAAATAACATTTAATTATGCCCCTAGACCCGTAAATATATTCAGTGTTATTTTAGTTATTTTACTGTTTTCACATTTTACTATTATAGCATGTGTTAAAACTAACTTTAAAACGTATTTTAATTATATATACATACTATATTTTAGTTTAAGATTTAATAATTATGTTATGTGCTTTTCTCATTTTATTATTATTTTTTTTATTTATTTCCAGCTTTATTTAAATGATTTTTAATAGTTTTAAATAACAACACTGATTCTACCATAAGTCAATTGCAAAATAAAGCCTATTTTCGGTGTAAATCATCTCAATTCAACAATTTACTGATCTGCTACAATTCAATTGTATAATATCTTCAACGATCTTGATTTGATTTTTCTTATCAAATATTGATATTTATAATTAATCAGACATCAATGAACTCAATGTACAAAATCGGTTAACAGCTCTAGTTTCCACATACACATGTTAAGAATATATGTGAAAAGACATTCATATGTCTGCTAAATGATGTCATATGAACATATGGTGAGACATACATATAAGCATCGACACATGCATGACAGTCAGTCAGACACACACACACACACACACACACACACACACACACACACACACACACACACACACACACACACACACACACACACACACACACACACACACACACACACACTGACAGAAGGTAAGGATATCTGATCTGATATATTGAGACATTAGCGTGTAGTGCTGAGGGTAATCTCAGTCAGTCTACTGAGCAGATTACACTTAAAGACCCTCACAGACAGACACACCACACACACACACACACACACACACACACACACACACACACACACACACACACACACACACCACACACACACACACACACACACACACACACACACACACACACACACACACACACACAGACACAGACACAGACACAGACACGGACACACACACACACACACACACACACACACATTCCTGTATATCTATCAAGGTGAGGACCGAGTCATTTAACCTGAAAAGTGAGGACCACCATTTCTGCTACAATTACAGGTAAATATATATTATATTTCAACACTAGATATGTCCATAATTCAGGTTTTTACCTCAGCTTCTTAAAAAAACAAAGGAAAAGAACCAGCATTTTACCAGCAGAGTGAGGACATTTTCATGGGGGCGCTATTGAGTTCATTTCTGACTGAATTATTTTAACTACCTTATTTTTTAGCTTGCATTTATTGTTTGCTATTTTATGTTTTAGTGTGGACAGCTCCAAGTCATTATTCAACTGAAATAACCTCCAGCTGAATAATGACTTCTAGAGCTTCTTTACTGCTGCATTAAATTATATTTACATAATTGATAATTTTCTGTAAAGCTGCTTAGAAAAAACTGTATTGTGTAAAGCACTATATAAAGGTGACTTAATTAATGCAAGTTTCAGAATGAGGTATATAAACAGTCTACCTAAACAGAAATGTTCAATTGTTCCATTTATTTATCCAATTAGATTAACCAAATTTTAGCATAATAATAATAATAATATACGTAATGATCTAAAAGCTACAAATAAAACTGCAAGAGATGCCATCTCCAGTGACCAGCTCTACATTTATTTATTTTTTAAGATAGTTACACCAAAAATTATGTCTTCGGATAAGGTCAACAGACCTGGACGGCAAGCTTTCAAAACATGATTTTCCGTGCAGCAGACTTTCTTTTTAGAGTTACTATTGAATTATAAACAAAGTTTTTGATGTCTCTCCACGATCTTTCCTTCAGGGCGCTGTCCGCTTCTAGGCACCTCATGCACTCCAGTTTTCCAGGAACCCTGCGCTCTGCCATGAACTTTCCTAGGTGTTTGTTCACTGCTCTTCTCTCCTCTTCACTCCATGGTCTCTTCAGGATTATCCTGGATGTCTCTACAAATAACAAATACAATGTAGATTGTGTAAACTTTAAAACAGAGACCAAAATGTAGGTTTCTTAAACTGCTTTTGCTTGCTCAGTCACAGAAAGTCCCCAAATGTAACATTTGTCCCTAATGTGTTCATTATGACACAGAGCGAATGGATTTTTGATTAAAGACAATATGACATGAGCAATCAAATTTGCCTTGATATTTTGCCATATAAGAGGTCTTTGTACCATTAAAACATACTGCAAGTTTTATAGCTTAAAATAAAGATTAAAAAAAGCCATGTCATGACCCCTTTAATATTTACCATAGTCACTGTATAGTAGGGGTGTAAAAATATTGTGTATCATGGTTTAAAAAATGTGCGGTGCTATGGCGAGTGGGCGCTTTTTTTAAATTATTTAATTGTTTGTTCAACACAAGGAGCTCAAAATAGATTGTATACTAGAATTTAAAGTGCTCTGTTAAGTTTGGCTGAAACGGCAATAACTGAAACTACGTAACAATGTAAAGAGCAGCAGGATTCTGGGAAAGACCCGCCTTTACAGCACTTGTGTCTCTGGTTTCAAAGCAGAAACTGCCTGAAATGTCAAAGTAATGGAAAATTAGGCTAAACACAGAGAACAGATAAGAGAGAGCAATTGATTCACCTTTATGACTACATTTAATTGTCATGAAACAGCCTATATGTGCTGAATCAAAAAGTTTAATCTATAAATGTTTTTTTTAAACTGAGTCGTAATAAGAATGAACCACTTTGTAAACCGTGAGTTCAGTATTGTATACTGTACCGAATCATGAGATATGTTTTTTAGGGAAGGACTACATGCCTGCACACATATATTCAAACGTGCATATATACCTATAGAAGAACCCTTAATACGCATGTGCACGCCCTCAGCGTTCCCACAGGCTCGCGTTTTTAAAGTTTGCATAGAGAGAACTCAAGAGTTTTCTGTTAAAACGGTGTGTGTTAGCGGCCGCTAAGTTAATAACTAATGATCGTTGCGACGGAAGTGAATCAATCAAAACTAACTTTATCTGGATAATAACTTTATTCTAGATCTGCTGTAAAGCCTAAACACTCTCTGTTACTGTAATCTCCTGTTATCACTGTAAAGCTGCTGTCAAACTCTAGTGTTAAAAGCGCTATATAAATGAAGATGACTTGACTAATGTTATACTCTTACTGTATAGTCAAATAATTGTTCTAATAATCATTAGATTAATCAATTATCAAAATAATTGTTAGTTGCAGCCGTATTGCTGAGTGATGACAGCAGGTTTCCCTCTGTTTCACCTTCACCTAATCTGAACCCTGTAGCTTTGTCCTGCTTTCTGGGAGCTAAAGGACTCTCCAAATCATAAATGCAATTTATCTTATGTCTTTAAATAGCTAGATTTTACTTGCATGTAAGCTCTGTAAAGTTGATTTAAAACAATGTTTGTGAAAAGCTCTCTACAAATACAACTGACGACTTACAATAATAATAAACTCTGGTGCTACTCTTTTGCTAAGATTTATGAAACTTACCTATTAGTTTCACGCTCTTAGTCCGTTTTTCTGCACTTTTCTTCTTCGGTGAGGGCCTTGTGGCCCGGCTTGTTTCCTGGCTGTGATCTGCAACAGACAAGCATTAGTACCTGTTATTGTAAGTGTTTACAGTAAAATCTGACTACTAAAACCTGACAGAGTTCCCAACTGTACGCAGCAGACTATCCTTGAACATTACAATACAGCTATAGGGGAGATGATCACCGGAGTGTCACCGAAGAACATTGCAAGGTCTTCTAGTGTGCCTTCCAACCATAGTGTTTTACAAATCCTTATCCTCAAATGTTACGCATTAAGCTATATGAAATAAAAACTAGAGAAAATTTTTAAATGATCAACTTTACTGTAACATATCCTTGATTAGTAAATAGCTGGTTAAAATATGAACATCAACCATTAGGGTCCTATAACTAAAGGAAGGTGTTCGTAAATTATTATTTTGTCTTGATGAAAAACACTTTTTGACTCACCATCTACATCAGAAACCCCATCCGAACTGCATTGGGCAGGAGATTTTTGAGGGGAAAAGAGGTCAGGACATCCGTCTGAAAAACAAAATTGAAACCCTGATCTTCTGCAGTGTAAGAAAGACATACAGAAAACACTGGCTGTATCTGTAAAAAGAGACGATATTTTCTCAGATGATCCAAGCCCCATTTCAACAGATTAAACAACCACAAATGTGTGAACACCATCATTTGATGGACTGTTAGATTAACTTTTTACAAATTGTATTCATACAGTAACTTAATGTACACTACATGCACAGATAGCGCTTACACAGATACACACAGGAGCATTTAAAAGCAGTGTCTATCAGCGGATCCGTCTATCAGCAGATATATAGGGATACGCTGATAGCAACTGTCTATTTACAACATGTTTTGGAAGCGCTGATTAGTGTTGGGCGATATGCTCCATTTTCATATCGTCCTATCGTCAGCCTGTGAGATCAGCGATATACGATATTATCGTGAGGGGGCGGGGCTTACTTATTTGATTATTAACTTGATTATTTACTCATTAATGTGCTTTTTATTACTTCATTTTATATACGATAATATTTTTCGATTTTGCTAGCAAAGGTGGAGTGTTTATTACTAGGCTAGATCAGGTTATTTCCCTGTATAATGAGGTAAAAAAAGATCCTAATCATTTTTGTATCCGACTCGGAGTATTTCAACATGTCAGCGGGAAATTTACGGACACACATTATCCTCTCATGCTGTTACAGATGCAGCATTGACTGTAGCCTACTTCTGCGCAAGATGAAAACACGTTTTAATAATTTCTTGGGTCAGAAAGAGTCGGAGTTTGCGATATACGTCCTCCTATGCTCTCTCTGTCTGGATGCACTTCACATGCGCACTTCAATAAGCACAAAGAACGCGGATTAATGTGTTTAAAATGCCGGGGGAAATCAGAGCCTAGGGGCAAAAATCAGCTGAGTCGATCGGTTTATACTTATGCCTTGACTCCGATAAAGGAAAACGGGTTAATGCGTTTACATGACCACATGCATTGTCAGTTTCTTCAGCATAATCGGGTTAAGAACGCGCTCATTCCCTGAAAGTGAAAGTTTGGCATCTGTCGCTGCATTAACGCTGCATTCTCTGCATCGTCAGACGACGATGAATATAACGGTATAGCAACTATTTACTGGCTTAATATTTCTCTTGTGGACTTACATTAATGACAGGGAAAAAATTTGAAGAATATTTCTTGTTAAACAAGTGTTCAAAGCTGCTTTTGATTTTCACAGATGGCAGAGTTATGTTGTGTTCGTGAACTAAAGACGGTTATCAGGCCTATATCATTATTTAGTAATTGTATTGTTTTTTGAGTTATTAGGGTCATTAAACGTTTTGTTAATTTGCTATGTAAACAAAATACTGACGAACAACGATGCCGTTTTCATCTAGGATATGTATAAGAATAATTTGTCTGTTAAAACAAGCACTCTTGATAATTTGTGAATGGATCACCTTTAAATTCAGTTTTGATGTGGGATGTAGTTTTTCAGTCTGTTTTAAAAACATTTTTAAAAAATGTTTTAAATGCGCATGTCGGTGCTGTCGTTAGGCTATGTGGTGATGCCGTTATTAATTTAGGCAAGGCAAATTAATTGTAGTTCCTAATATTAATTTAATAACAATACTAGCTTTATAATAATAATAATTTAATACGTTAATGGTAAAACCAGCCAATTATCGTATTGATATCGTCAAATGCATCTGTCATCTGCGATCTCAGACTATCGTCGATACACGATACTATCGTCTATCGGCACAACCCTAGCGCTGATCATTGCAGCCAATCACAGAAATGAGGAGCTTGTAAACACACAGTGGCCAATCAGAGGCGTTTAAGAATCCGCTCAACGCGTCACTTTTGTAAAATTTCAGTACCCACTTGGTACTTAAGTAGTATCTAACAATGCCTAAATCTGTATGGTTTATGTGTACTAGGGGTGTAACGATACACATATTCATATCGAACCGTTCGGTACGAGGCTTTCGGTTCGGTAATCGGTACGCATTACAAAACAAACGGTTCGTTGGACCATTTTTCCTGCCGACATTTTGTTATTTCAAATGTAGGCGCGACCACATTGCCCAACATCAAATGTCAAACGTAATGAAAGCGGAACGAAACTGCGCTACCCGTTATTTTGTGTTTCATGGACCGTTTATGAGTTTGGATCAATGCAGCGCGAGCCGATCTTGATTAAGCAGCACTGTTACTACACACCGCAAAGAGATCCAGTTAAGAAAGCATTTGAATTCGCCACTGTGACTGAAGTAATAACATCGCTGCGCGATCTAGTGAGAAGCATCACATTCTCCGTTATTACCGGATCAAACAGCGCTGACGTGGAAACCAGGAAGAGACATTGTTCCATGAATGAACTATTCAGTGTCCACAGATCATCATCATTCATCATGGGTTTACTGTAGTAACACTCACTGTAACCATGGAGGTTTGGCAGGAATAGTAGGCTATAATGCTTTCAAGTAACGTTACATTGGTTTTATTTCGGCATGAATAAAATTGCTGCCCTCAAATGTTAATCTGAAACTACTATAATATTACATTTCTTTTTTTTTTTTTAAGGAGCAAGGAGCTGTTTTTGTTTTATATGCTCAAAAGAAGAGTCAAGTATGGCTCCATCATTGCTCAAAGTAAAAAATTATCATTTATGTTAGTTTTAATAAATAAATAAATTTAATCAAGGAAATTCATCTGGCATTTCTTTCTTTTTGCTGTATCGAAAACGTACCGAACCGTGACACCAGTGTATCGTATCGAACCAAACTGTGAATTTTGTGAACCGTTACACCCCTAATGTGTACCCATCTCAAATCTACTAAAATAAGATGAAGAAAAAATGATAAGAACTGCAGTACATACAGTATACTTGAGTAAAGCTACTTTTAACTAATGCTGTGACTATGAAAAGGCAGGAGTTTTTGTAGATTTAATGAAAAACACTATTTAGGTAGTAGGTCATAGTGGTGGTTTTGTATTGAACAATTTTACTGGGAGGTGCTTTAAACAACAAACTTTACAACTGTTTATATAGACAAGTTTAAAATGTAAAATTTAAATCTTACCCTCATCGACTTCTCTTCCTCTCTTGGCTCGTCCTTTTTTTGTTTGTCTCTGTAAAACAGAAGTTGATGTGGGACATTCACCTATAAAAGATTAAAAACAATCAAATATTAGTTCTTGACTGTCCAAAAGTCATAAGTACATACTTTTGATTAAAAGAGCTATAAATAATACATTTTACCTACAGTTGTCAGTTGTTGCCTTTACACTATTTTTACTACCAGAAATTACATGCCCAAGTGTTCCTTTATCAAGTCAAAAACATTCTTAAACAAATCCTACTCCAGTTAAAATTATTAAGCATATAACAGAAAGACTGCTAATTTTGTTTGGATTTTTTAAACAAAGTTGCATATTTGCATATTTAAACACGACCACTGGAAACTGGTGAATTCATTTAATTAATTATTGCATCGGTATAGTAAAGTGTTACTCAACTTTCTACCATCTCTACTGTAGCCTACATGTACTGTACTGTAGCTGGCCTAACAGCCATGAGTAGCGAGTAGTCAAAAGATTGTGTATGCACATACCTGTGTTGACTTTCTTTCCGTCACTTGCTGGACACCAGCAGGACACTTGTGTGGACACACAAATTGAAAAATGTTATATTAATTTCAACAAAATAATTCCAGTCACAGGCTACAATAAGCAGTGGTCTATACAGCACTACTAGACAGTAATGTTTGTTAGCATTCAGTTATATGACAATAAAGACCTTAAGTATAGTGATACACTACATTAAAAATTGCAAACATGTATAACTTAATCTGTATAATTGACAACGTACCAATCATTTGGTCATAGAGAAGCTGATTCAAAGATATTAAAGACCCTCCGACTTCTGCTGTTCAAGTTCACTCGTCATTAGTAATTATGTAGTTTATAACGTTTTCTACTCGTTTTAATTTGTTCTTAAAACTTACTATAGGCTATTTATATGTAAATTATTACATTATATACATGAATTAGCCACCAGCGCGATGTCTCCCGCCCCTCCCCCATCCCGAACTTGCACGCGTTAAACTAGAGGACGAGGCCTGAGATCATGAGATCGTCGACCTGCACGCAGCCTCCCCTCCCCCATCCCGAACACGAACCTGAGATCGTCGACCTGCACTCAGCCCCCCCTCCCCCATCCCGAACACGAACCTGAGATCGTAGACCTGCACACAGCCTCCCCTCCCCCATCCCGAACACGAACTTGCACGCGCTAGACGGCTAGAGACTCTGTTAGAGGACGAGGCCTGAGATCGTAGGCCTGCACTCAGGCTCCCCTCCCCCACCCCAATCACGACAGTTCCGAAGAAAAGAAATGTCAGGGATCATAAAATCATACCTGCGCTGTAAATGTTTGTGAGAATATATATATTAATATGCGCAATTCGGCAAACTGTGCATATAGCGCGATCTCTAACAAATAATCCCCCCCACCCACCCAATCACGACAGTAAAAAAAATATATAAATCTTAAAGATCATAAAATCTTACCTTCACTGTAAAGCTTGCGCATCGATTGTGATGAGATCATAGTCGCTCCATTCTTCTCTTGAACCGGGCCAGGTCACTGCTGCTACTGCTCTTATCCATCATCATCACTCTTTACCAGAAGCACCACGAGCGAAAGTGCAGGTGGAGTGCAAGGGGCGTGGCCATCAATTAAGAACGATAGTTTTGGGCGCTGAAACCAGCTCAGAGTTGTTGGTGTGGGGGGTTTTAAGTTTTTTTTTAAGGCAGCTCAAATAAGTGTTCCTCAAAGACAATATTCCCCAGTATTACATTTAATATTAATAATTAAATAATTAATTTAATTAAATAGTAACTATATTAAATTAACATTTATTACTGCAGTTATCCGTAAATTAATTAACAAACCAAAATTCCTCTCTCTTAAAAGTAGAATTTAACAATGCACCTACATTTTAACTATGTACATCCGTAGTGAAGTACTAGTGAAGATATTTTCTTTAGTAAAAGTTCCACAGTGTAATAAAACTATGTTGTAAGGCCTGCATTTACATTTTAACTTAAGTAAAAATACAGTTTAAGCAGAAAAGTATAAGCAGAAAAATATACTTTCAACCAAAAGTATATTCATTATGCACTAATTAAACTACGGGATTGATGCATTAATTAAAATAATTTTTAAATCCCAGATTGTAAAGGTGGAGCTAATTTGAATTATGCTATATTGCTATACTATTACTTTCTGTCACTAATGTTTATATTATGTAAATATTTTGTATCCATGATAGTACACTTACCATGAATAAAACATGGTCCGTGGTGAGGATGCTAAGGTTCATTGCATGGGCTCACTGGGTTACTAGTTTGTAGGCTAATATAAAGCTAACTAAAATACAAAGCAACATAGATGTACACTTAGCCGTTACAGCTACTGTGTAAGCACAGAGACTCTTATAAGATCCAACTACTCACTCATGTGAGTGACTAAAAGATAGAAATGGGACCCACAGCTTTCATTGCACAGGGTAGGCTTGAACATACAGGACACTATGAGACTATAGACAAACCATGATCTTTTCCTAAACTTTACCAAGTAGTTTGTGTGCCTAAATCTAACCAATTATTTGTTTATGCATAAACCTAACCTAAGTAAACCTAACCCAAGTAGGTCATTGACAGTAATTTTTCAGGCAAACTGCACTGATATATTAGTTAGAAAAATGTTAATTTGATTGTGAAGACTGCCAGAAAAGGGGGTTTAATCAAAGTACATCAATCATTAAAAGTTAAAATGTCATCATGGACCATGTATTTAGCCCCCATGTAATAAATTACACATGGACAAAAGGACTAACCCTAACCCTAACCCAAAAGGACTAACCCTAACCCAAAAGGACTGATCTTAACCTAACCCAAAATGACTAACCCTAACCCTAACCCAAAAGGACTAACCCTAACCCAAAAGGACTAACCTTAACCTAACCCAAAAGGACTAACCCTAACCCAAAAGTACTGATCTTAACCTAACCCAAAATGACTAACCCTAACCCTAACCCAAAAGGACTAACCTAAACCTAACCCAAAAGGACTAACCCTAACCCAAAAGTACTGATCTTAACCTAACCCAAAATGACTAACCCTAACACAAAAGGACTAACATTAACCTAACCCAAAAGGACTAACCCTAACCCAAAAGTACTGATCTTAACCTAACCCAAAATGACTAACCCTAACCCAAAAGGACTAACATTAACCTAACCCAAAAGGACTAAACCTAACCCAAAAGTACTGATCTTAACCTAACCCAAAATGACTAACCCTAACACAAAAGGACTAACCCTAACCCTAATTTGACTTGGTTCAGTATGGGCATGAGACACAGAAGCGTATGCGAGTGATTCTTGCATACCAGCTAGAAAAAACGTTCCCCTCATTCTAGAGACGCATTCTTAATATGACACTCAGGAGACCCCAGAGACAATCACCATTTGAAGTTAAAAGCTGGTCAGATCATTCTAGAACAATACAGGTAATATGAAAAACTTAAAGTTTCCCTGTAGTCAATAATTGTATCCCTTAAAGGGATAGTTCACCCAAAAATGAAAATTACCCCATGATTTAATCACTCTAATCACTCTTAGTTATATTAATTATGTTTTTTATTTAACTTAAAATGTTTTAGTTTGTAACGTGTTAAATATGAATATTTTTCTTGCACAAACTCATCGCTTTGTTCAGAAGGCCTTTATTAACCTTTATTAAGAAGCACTTTTATGATGGACAGATGCACTTTTATGGACTTTAAGACAGAAACAGCCATTCACTGCCATTATAAAGCTTGGAAGAGCCAGGACATTTATTAATATGACTCAGATTGTATTCGTCTGAAAGAAGTCATCATGGGGTAATTTACATTTTTGGTTGAACTATCCCTTTAAAACTCATCTTTGATCACCAAAATAACATATTTAAAAGTTTTTTCCTGTGAAATAAATTTCTTAATGTCTTAAAATATCTTGAATGTAACTCTACACAGTGCTATGAATGCGCAAATTAGCCCCGTCTCCACTCATTCACACGAGCTCAGAGATCCACTTGCCTCAACTTTACTATAGTAAACGCTGCACAATTGTATCGCTCTTTAAAACATAAAGATTAATCTTTAATATGATTAGCCTTTTGACTAAACAGCCAATAAAATGTTGCTAATGTTACACAAACCATGCTCCCATTTGTCATCTCAGAGTCAGACAGCTCCCTTCTAACAATCAGCATCATTAGAAACGCTTTGAACATCTCAGAACTTCATTGGAGAAAGGCATATAGTTCATCATAATATACAGCATATACATAATTCGCCCACTATATTGCCAAATGTTCCTATTTTTTCATATCAACAGAAAAATATACTGGATAACCTGGCTTCTCTTGAGACTCGGCTGCTTCAGATAATAGTTAATGATATGCTAAAGCCCCCCTTGTGACACGAAGGTAGTTTGTGACGTCAGAAACACCAGCAATTTCAAACCGTGTTTTTGAGACTGCAGTTTTAAGGAGAAAATACTCAGCAATGCTGTTGACTTATGAATTTACACATGGTTTGTCTTAAAGCATATTAAAAACACCACATAGACACATTATGAACAACATTAAAAGCTGGATTTACACCACAGGGAGACTTTAATAGTGAGTCGGGTAATAACAGAGTCAGGGTGCTGTTGCTTCATGACGATATCCTGATCAGCTAGCTGTTGCAGTGCTGTGCTCACGCAGGCTTGAGACGGGGAGTAAACATTCACCAGCATGAACAAGGAAAACTCTTGCAGTTTACTCTGCAGAAAACTCTTCCTCTAAAAAGGCTTGCAGTTAATGAAGAGGGCTTCTAATTTAGAACTGCACATCTTTTCCAAAATTGTATACCTGTGCACCAAACTTTGCTAAACATAATTCAGGAAATTATTGTTTTTGTTGGCAAGGAAACGTATATTCACCAGGTGAATATTCAGCAATAAAGCCTGTCTGTGTAAAAAGTGTGTAAAAATGTCTCTGATTTCCCCTGAGTGTGTATGTGAAGTTTTAGCTTAAAATGCCCCACAGATATTTTTTTAGCATGTTAAAAAGAAAAGTTTTTGCGTGTCCCTTTAAATCCAAACGAGCTTCTGCTCCCAGAGGGCGGAGCTTCAAGCGCTCGTGTGGTGGGTGTGTGTGTTAGCAGCTCCGATTACCTCACACAGACATGCACTGAACATTTCAAAAACGTTTAGCCTTTTATGTTCAAACCAGACAAAGATGGAGAGACTGAAGAAGTGACGATATGTAGAAGCAACAGGGACATTTCTGAATGGTTAGTTGATGAATTTATATAGTTTATGTGTAGTTTATCTTCTAGTCATTGATTAGCATATTCTGTCATGATAATCTATAAATCGTGTTCATGGGGGAGGGGTTTCTAGGGTTGGTGATGTCACTAACTCTGGAGGAAGTCTGTGTAGTTCCTTCCAGACATTTGTTGTAGTGCTAAAAAGGAATTTCTTTAAAAACAAATATCTCCATTTGCTTTGAACTTTGTAAATTTGAAGATGTTGTTTATGCTCAAACATTACACACTAACTAAAAGTAAAAAAAAAAAAAAAAAAAAAGACATCATACTGAACCACCCCTTTAATAATCAAAAAACCGACAGTCAAATAGCACATTAAAGAAAGTTGTTTTGCCATTATTGTGGCGATGTTAATAGGCAAAAAAAGCAGCTAGCTAGAGCCCGCCGGCGCCGCTCAGAGAGTTTTCCTGTCGGAACCCCTAGCAACCATAGCAACCAATAACGTTCCGGAGGGAGGCTTTCTACAATTTCCTTCAACAGTTCCATTTTATTCGGAAAACAAATTAAACACACACACCAGTCAACAATAAATCCAATTTATATTAATATATTTTCTTAAATAGCCTACATTTTAATAATAAAAATAAACTAAAAATTTATTTTTATCAAACTTGCCTGGGTGGGCCAGTGAGTAATGTGGGCGGGCCAGTGCCGCCCTGGCCCAATGCTGGCTACGCCCCTGGTTTACGCTGGTAAAAGTTATTGGACAAAAGTGACTAAAGATAGGACCAACAATAAAAACTGAGGAGCTCCAAACCAAGGTACCCATCTGTGACATCATGTTTGCCAAATTATCATGCCTTAAGTCAAAACAAGTCGTTTAAATAGGGAACAGCTGAGGTAATGAAACATTATCTGGAATTAATTATAACAAACATAGATCTGAATTGTATTACAATAGTCTTGTATGACAATTTTCAGAGGTTTGTTTAAATTCAGAGCTGTTAAAACATTGATAATGTTCTGTAATCCTTGTTAATAAATCATACCTCTATGAAAACTTACCATGGATTTACTGCAGTAATATTGTAACCATCACTATAGTAAACACAACTATGATAATGATTAACCAAGGTTTTACTACATCATTACTGTAGTATCCAAGGTAACTTGGTTTTAGTAGTAACCATGAAATATTATCTCAATAATATATATGGTTAACTCTTGTAGTTATATATGGTTTATATTTAATCATTTTTAAAGGGTATGCTAATCAAAGAAAACTGTAAATATGTTTTTGCAGAACATTATGATGTTACTGTGAAATTGACCTTTGACCTTTTGTGAAATTCAGTCAATTATCAAACAAATTCTTGAGGTATGGGCCAAAAAGTTTTTTGTGAGGTCACCTTTGGCCTTTGACCACAAATTCTAATCATTTTGTCTAGTTGGACATTTTTCCAGATTAAATGAAATTCTTTCCAATGTTCCTGATCTACCACATTTACAAGAATGGGAAGTTATAGTGATCTTAACCTTTGACCAACAAAATCTAATCACTTTATCTTTGCATCTATGTGAACATTTGTGCCAAATGTGAAGAAATTCCTATAAGCCGTTCCTGAGTTATTGTGTTCACAAGTTGAATTACAGCCAAAGTCATGTTTTGTGAGATCACAGTGAACTTGACCTTTGATCTCCAAATTCTATTCAGTTCATCCTTGATTCCAAGAGAACATTTGTAAGAAATTTGAAGAAATTCCCTCAAGGCGTTCCTGAGATATCGCTTCGACTATATATGCGGCGCAGTGAACATGGAAAAACAATAGGGGGCGATAGAGAGCAAACCGTGTGTGTATGCAGAGGGTCATACACACACTTTTTTTCTCATTTTTCTATCTATCTGAGGACCTCTCTGAAACATTGAGAGAAGCCTTTAAATAGCCAATGGAGGCCATTGCAGTGAAAACAAAGTGAGGACCGGCCTAA
Source organism: Chrosomus eos (assembly GCA_036326025.1). Taxonomy (NCBI): domain Eukaryota; kingdom Metazoa; phylum Chordata; class Actinopteri; order Cypriniformes; family Leuciscidae; genus Chrosomus; species Chrosomus eos. The sequence goes on from CM070839.1 coordinate 29,363,486, forward strand.
ATGTCCTCACTTTGCAAAAAGGTCCTCACTCCAAAGGTTAAAAACTCACACTGGTCCTCACAAAGATAGCCATGCAAACACACACACACACACACACACACACACACACACACACACACACACACAATAGGCAAGTGTTTGTGATCATATTAATGGCTGAATATTACAGCTGAAGTCTGTTCTAATAACTTCCCAATATCCTTTGCATCTGACCAACCAGAAACAGCATCAAATAATAGTTCATGTCTGTTTTTTTCAGTGTGTGTGTGTTAATTATAGTCCCCTTTATCATGGCTACGAGTGCTATGACAGATGTATGTTCTCTCTGGAGAGGTTTTGGGCTTGGTCAAGTGTGTTTGAATGGATGTTTGTGTTATCATGCAGTATTTGGTGATGGATACACATCTCAAAACATTTCACGACCCCCTGCTACTGCATGGCCCCTGAGCACCAGAGGAGAGAGCAGATGGCCGTTTTGGGCCCAGGGCGGAGAGCCCAGACCTGAGGAGACAGTCCTGCTCCAGAGCTGTTTGCTAAACTGAGACATGGTGTGATCACGGCCCCTGAGAGACTTTATCAGCTGACCACTAGAGAACAGAAGATATCCAGAGAACCATATGAATGCAAACGGCCAACCATAAACACACGTTTAACTACCAACTGATGTAGGGACACATAAAAAAATAAAAATAATATATATATACACAATATATGTGACCCTGGATCACAAAACCAGTCACAAGTAGCACGGGTAAATCTGTGGTAATAGCCAACAATACATTGTATGGGTCAAAATTGGGCCAAAAATCATTAGGATATTAAGTAAAGATCATGTTCCATGAAGATATTTTGTACATTTCCTACTGTAAATATCTAAAACATTTATATTTGTGAGTGAATGCAGCACAATCACGAACATAAATTGACAACTTTAAAGGCGATTTTCTCAATGTTTCGATTTGTTTTGCACCCTCAGATTCCAGATTTTCAAATAGTTGTATCTCAGCCAAATATTATCCTATCCTAATACTTTTTTCTCTATATACACTTATTTCAAAGTTTAAATAACACATATATATTAATAATATATTAATACTTTTATTAATAAAGGATGCATTACATAGCTCAAAAATATTACAAAAAAAGTTATATTTCAAGTTGTAGAATAATTTCATGTGTATAAGGATCATGTGAACCTAAAGACTGGAGTAATGATGCTGAAAATTCAGCTTTAAATGGCAGAAATAAATTATAATTTATACATTTTACATTTTAAACTATAATAACATTTCACTATGTTTTTACTGTACTTTTGCATCATACTATATTTTTGCTGTATAAATGCAGCCATGGTGAGCATAAGAGTCTTGTCAAAAACATTTTAAAAATATTATCGACTCCAAATGTATGAACGAAATATATATACGCTGCAATATATATGTAGTTTGAAGCAACATTCACTCAGTCTCAGGTGTGACCATGGCAACAGGGCCCTGGCAGCAGTTTCCTCAGCACCTCCATCACCCAAAGGGAAGAGTACGGCCTCTCTCCATCTTACTTACCGTCACCAGAGACACATCACCCACACTTTACACATGCTCGACACACACACTCCTAACTGCTTTTTATTCCACCCCTCGGGGCCCCGGGGACGCCGGGGGCCCCAGAGTGATAAACTACCAGCTACAGGATGCAAACGGACACAAACACACACAGATGTATACGGAAATACACATGGTGGCCAAGCTCTAAAGCAAAACAACAGATGAAGTGTTTAAGAGCGTGGCATCAGGGTAAAGCCATCCGTCTGTGTGACTCCCCATGATTCAATCAGAGTCGGAATCAGTCGTGTATCTTTCAAAGAGTGGTTCAGGAAATCAGTGAGAGTCAGTGAGACTCCTGTAGTCAGCGATTCATTGAGACAGAAAACGCCGGTGAATCTGTCAGTGTGGATCAGTGTCTCACCTCCAGTAAACCAGGACGGCCAGCAGCAGAATGAGGCAGAGGAAGGTGAGTGCCGACACCACCACCAGAGGAATGATCCACTCCATCCTTCCTGAACCAGGCACAGGGTACATGCTGGAGACCACGGTACGCTCTGAAACACACACACACACACACACACACACACACACCCTCAGTTCTCAGGTTGTCCTAATCATAAGTAAACAGAGAGAAATGTTAGGTTTATATGAACCCTATAACAATCCTGAAACCCAGTCCAACTCTGACCCTGAGGTTTTCAACCCTGCTCCTGGAGACCCATTATGAGTCCCAATTCACATACTAGCGTCCTAAATAGTATTTGAAATTAGAATTAGTGCATCCTAAATCGTAGTATGTTGAAATGAGTATTCTATAGATACCCGGATAGTCTACTTTTTCCAGTTAGAATCCGCAGTGCAGATCCGTGCACAATCTAATGGGTAATACTGCCCACAACCCATTGCGTGTTGGACGAGGATTCGATAAGAAGTACAAACATGAATAAAAAGTGTTAAAGGCATAGTTCACCCAAAAATGAAAATTCTGTCAGTATTTACTCACCCTCATGTCGTTCCAACCCCGTAAGACTTTCGTTCATCTTCGGAACACAAATGAAGATATTTTTTATTAAATCTGAGAGCTGGGTCACTCCTCCATAGGCTTCTAAGGGATTGAAACTTGACAGCCCCGAAAAGTTATTAAAGTTATTTAAAGTCAAGTTTCAATCCCTTAGAAGCCTGTGGAGCAGTGATCGAGCTCTCTTAATTTGTGTTTATACTTGACGCGTCCGCACGAGCGCGAAGGTGCGTGCGGCAAAAATGACGTCATTGCCGTGTGGGCGGTCGCGCGCGTTGGGTGCGCAAGACCTCATTTCGCTTGACGGTGTGCACGGCTTTTTTTGTAACAGCGCGCGCGGCGCCGCATCCGAGGATGAACGACTTCAAGCCGAATCTGCCCGAGCATGAACGTCTCACTGCACCGGCACCCAGTTTGCACGTCTAAATCAGTTGCTTATGTTTACAAAATTAGCCTACAATAGCATAATAAGCCTTTTTAATAAAAAGATCCATGTTTTATATGTCCACGAAACTTAATGAGATGTTTAGTGAAATTAGAAAATATTTAAGAGATTGTTAATTTAGTTGTATAGCCTGCATACATGTTTTTATATCCACATATTTTGTTCTAATGTCATAAGTAATAATCTCATGCTTTACTGTATTTTACACTATTCTTTTTGTAGTGTTATTGGTGGTGATGTACTAAAATAAACATTGTCACGTGTGGACCTTTCTTCTTCTCTCCGTTGATTCCTCATGGTTAGAGGACATTTACTTGAGTCGCCCCTGTCGTTTCACAGAATAGTACAACGGCGAGCGCGATGAGTATAAACGCCTCGTCCGTTTGGGGAGACGCGCGCGCAGTCTGCAGAGACTTGCGCTCTTGCGGACGCGTTGAGTATAAACAAGGCTTTACGGGGTTGGAACGACATGAGGGTGAGTAATTACTGACAGAATTTTCAGTTTTGGGTGAACTAACCCTTTAAATTTTGAGAGCTGTTTTGATCATTCAGAGTCACAGAATAACGAAAA